>JANJGN010005089.1:0-26917 GCA_026770705.1 Isurus oxyrinchus
TGTTTCACTCTGTTTGCCTCTGATTCACTCTGTTCACCTCTGCTTCACTCTTTTTGCCTCTGTTTGCCTCTGTTCAAGTCTGTTTGGCTCTGTTCCAGTCTGTTTGCCACTGTTTCAGTCTGTTTGCCTCTGTTTCAGTCTGTTTGCCTCTGTTTCATTCTGTTTGCCTCTGTTTCACTCTTTTTGCCTTTGTTTCACTCTTTATGCCTCTGTTTAACTCTGTTTAACACTGTTTGACTCCGTTTAACTCTGCTGCCTCTGTTTCACACTGTTTGCCTCTGATTCACTGTGTTTGCATCTGTTTCACACTGCTTGCCTCTGTTTCACTCTGTTTGCCTCTATTTCACTCTTTTTGTCTCTGTTTGCCTCTGTTCAAGTCTGTTTGCCTCTGTTTAAGTCTGTCTGTCTCAGTGTCAGTCTGTTTGCCTCTGTTTCAGTCTGTTTAACTCTGTTTGCCTCTGTTTCACTCTTTTTGCCTCTGTTTCACTCTGTTTCACTCTGTTTGCCTCTGTTTCACTCTGTTTGCCTCTGTTTCACTCTGTTTCACTCTGTTTGCCTCTGTTTCACCTGTTTGCCTCTTTTTCACTCTGTTTGCCTCTGTTTCACTCTGTTTGCTACTGCTTCACTCTAGTTGCCTCTGTTTCACTCTGTTTGCCTCTGTTTCACTCTGTTCCCCTCTGTTTCACTCTGTTTGCCTCTGTTTCACTTTGTTTGCCTCTGTTTCAGTCTGTTTGCATCTTGTTTTACCTGTTGGCTTCTGTTTCACTCTGTTTGCCTCTGTTTCAATCTGTTTGCCTCTGTTTGAGTCTGTTTGCCTCTGTTTCACTCTGTTTGCCTCTGTTTCACTCTGTTTGCCTCTGTTTAAGTCTTCTTGCCTCTGTTTCACTCTGTTAGCCTCCGTTTAAGTCTGTTTGCCTCTGTTTAAGTATGTTTGCCTCTGTTTCACTCTGTTTGCCTCTGTTCAACTATGTCTGCCTCAGTTTCACTCTGTTTGCCTCTGTTTCACTCTGTTTGCCCTCTGCTTCACTTTGTTTGCCTCTGTTTCATTCTGTTTGCCTCTGTTTCACTCTGTTTGCCTCTGTTTCACTCTGTTTGCCTCTGTTTCACTCTGTTTCACTCTGTTTCACTCTGTTTGCCTCTGCTTCACTCTGTTTGCCTCTGTTTCACTCTGTTTCCCTCTGTTTCACTGTGTTTGCATCTGTTTCACTCTGTTTGCCTCTTGTTTCACCTGTTTGTCTCTGTTTCACTCTGTTTGCCTCTGTTTCACTCTGTTTGCCTCTGTTTAAGTCTTCTTGCCTCTGTTTCACTCTGTTAGCCTCTGTTTAAGTCTGTTTGCCACTGTTTAAGTCTGTTTGCCTCTGTTGAAATCTGTTTGCCTCTGTTTAACTCCGTTTGCCTCTGTTTCACTCTGTTTGCCTCTGTTTCACTCTGTTTGCCTCTGTTTCATTCTTTTTGCCTCTGTTTGCCTCTGTTTAAGTCTGTCTGCCTCAGTTTCAATCTGTTTGCCTCTGATTTAGTCTGTTTGCCTCTGTTTAAGTCTGTTTGCCTCTGTTTCACTCTGTTTGCCTCTGTTTCACTCTGTTTGCCCTCTGTTTCACTCTGCTTCACTCTGTTTGCCTCTGTTTCACTCTGCTAGCCTCTGTTTCACTCTGTTTGCCTCTTGTTTCACCTGTTTGTCTCTGTTTCACTCTGTTTGCCGCTGTTTCACTCTGTTTGCCTCTGTTTCACTCTGTTTGCCTCTGATTCACTCTGTTCACCTCTGCTTCACTCTTTTTGCCTCTGTTTGCCTCTGTTCAAGTCTGTTTGGCTCTTTCCAGTCTGTTTGCCACTGTTTCAGTCTGTTTGCCTCTGTTTCAGTCTGTTTGCCTCTGTTTCATTCTGTTTGCCTCTGTTTCACTCTTTTTGCCTTTGTTTCACTCTTTATGCCTCTGTTTAACTCTGTTTAACACTGTTTGACTCCGTTTAAATCTGCTGCCTCTGTTTCACACTGTTTGCCTCTGTTTCACTGTGTTTGCATCTGTTTCACACTGCTTGCCTCTGTTTCACTCTGTTTGCCTCTATTTCACTCTTTTTGTCTCTGTTTGCCTCTGTTCAAGTCTGTTTGCCTCTGTTTAAGTCTGTCTGTCTCAGTGTCAGTCTGTTTGCCTCTGTTTCAGTCTGTTTAAGTCTGTTTGCCTCTGTTTCACTCTTTTTGCCTCTGTTCCACTCTGTTTCACTCTGTTTGCCTCTGTTTCACTCTGTTTGCCTCTGTTTCACTCTGTTTCACTCTGTTTGCCTCTGTTTCACCTGTTTGCCTCTTTTTCACTCTGTTTGCCTCTTTTTCACTCTGTTTGCCTCTGTTTCACTCTGTTTGCTACTGCTTCACTCTAGTTGCCTCTGTTTCACTCTGTTTGCCTCTGTTTCACTCTGTTTGCCTCTGTTTCACTCTGTTTGCCTCTGTTTCATTCTGTTTGCCTCTGTTTCAGTCTGTTTGCATCTTGTTTTACCTGTTGGCTTCTGTTTCACTCTGTTTGCCTCTGTTTCAATCTGTTTGCCTCTGTTTGAGTCTGTTTGCCTCTGTTTCACTCTGTTTGCCTCTGTTTCACTCTGTTTGCCTCTGTTTAAGTCTTCTTGCCTCTGTTTCACTCTGTTAGCCTCCGTTTAAGTCTGTTTGCCTCTGTATAAGTATGTTTGCCTCTGTTTCACTCTGTTTGCCTCTGTTCAACTATGTCTGCCTCAGTTTCACTCTGTTTGCCTCTGTTTCACTCTGTTTGCCTCTGCTTCACTTTGTTTGCCTCTGTTTCATTCTGTTTGCCTCTGTTTCACTCTGTTTGCCTCTGTTTCACTCTGTTTGCCTCTGTTTGCCTCTGTTTCACTCTGTTTGCCTCTGTTTCAATCTTTTTGCCTTTGTTTTACTCTTTATGCCTCTGTTTGCCTCTGTTTAACTCTGTTTGCCTCCGTTTCACTCTGTTTGCCTCTGTTTCACTCTGTTTGCCTCTGTTTCACTGTGTTTGCATCTGTTTCACTCTGTTTGCCTCTGTTTCACTCTGTTTGCCTCTGTTTCACTCTTTTTGCCTCTGTTTGCCTCTGTTTACGTCTGTTTGCCTCTGTTTCACTCTGTTTGCCTCTGTTTCACTCTGTTTGCCTCTGATTCACTCTGTTTGCCTCTGTTTCACTCTGTTTGCCTTGTTTCACTCTGTTTGCCTCTTGTTTCACCTGTTTGTCTCTGTTTCACTCTGTTTGCCTCTGTTTCACTCTGTTTGCCTCTGTTTAAGTCTTCTTGCCTCTGTTTCACTCTGTTAGACCCTGTTTAAGTCTGTTTGCCACTGTGTAAGTCTGTTTGCCTCTGTTGAAATCTGTTTGCCTCTGTTTAACTCCGTTTGCCTCTGTTTCACTCTGTTTGCCTCTGTTTCACTCTGTTTGCCTCTGTTTCATTCTTTTTGCCTCTGTTTGCCTCTGTTTAAGTCTGTCTGCCTCAGTTTCAATCTGTTTGCCTCTGATTTAGTCTGTTTGCCTCTGTTTAAGTCTGTTTGCCTCTGTTTCACTCTGTTTGCCTCTGTTTCACTCTGTTTGCCTCTGTTTCACTCTGCTTCACTCTGTTTGCCTCTGTTTCACTCTGCTAGCCTCTGTTTCACTCTGTTTGCCTCTTGTTTCACCTGTTTGTCTCTGTTTCACTCTGTTTGCCGCTGTTTCACTCTGTTTGCCTCTGTTTCACTCTGTTTGCCTCTGATTCACTCTGTTCACCTCTGCTTCAATCTTTTTGCCTCTGTTTGCCTCTGTTCAAGTCTGTTTGGCTCTGTTCCAGTCTGTTTGCCACTGTTTCAGTCTGTTTGCCTCTGTTTCAGTCTGTTTGCCTCTGTTTCATTCTGTTTGCCTCTGTTTCACTCTTTTTGCCTTTGTTTCACTCTTTATGCCTCTGTTTAACTCTGTTTAACACTGTTTGACTCCGTTTAACTCTGCTGCCTCTTTTTCACACTGTTTGCCTCTGTTTCACTGTGTTTGCATCTGTTTCACACTGCTTGCCTCTGTTTCACTCTGTTTGCCTCTATTTCACTCTTTTTGTCTCTGTTTGCCTCTGTTCAAGTCTGTTTGCCTCAGTTTAAGTCTGTCTGTCTCAGTGTCAGTCTGTTTGCCTCTGTTTCAGTCTGTTTAAGTCTGTTTGCCTCTGTTTCACTCTTTTTGCCTCTGTTCCACTCTGTTTGCCTCTGTTTCACTCTGTTTGCCTCTGTTTCACTCTGTTTCACTCTGTTTGCCTCTGTTTCACCTGTTTGCCTCTTTTTCACTCTGTTTGCCTCTGTTTCAATCTGTTTGCTACTGCTTCACTCTAGTTGCCTCTGTTTCACTCTGTTTGCCTCTGTTTCACTCTGTTCCCCTCTGTTTCACTCTGTTTGCCTCTGTTTCACTCTGTTTGCCTCTGTTTCAGTCTGTTTGCATCTTGTTTTACCTGTTGGCTTCTGTTTCACTCTGTTTGCCTCTGTTTCAATCTGTTTGCCCTCTGTTTGAGTCTGTTTGCCTCTGTTTCACTCTGTTTGCCTCTGTTTCACTCTGTTTGCCTCTGTTTAAGTCTTCTTGCCTCTGTTTCACTCTGTTAGCCTCCGTTTAAGTCTGTTTGCCTCTGTATAAGTATGTTTGCCTCTGTTTCACTCTGTTTGCCTCTGTTTCACTCTGTTTGCCTCTGCTTCACTTTGTTTGCCTCTGTTTCATTCTGTTTGCCTCTGTTTCACTCTGTTTGCCTCTGTTTCACTCTGTTTCACTCTGTTTGCCTCTGTTTCAATCTTTTTGCCTTTGTTTTACTCTTTATGCCTCTGTTTGCCTCTGTTTCCCTCTGTTTCACTGTGTTTGCATCTGTTTCACTCTGTTTGCCTCTTGTTTCACCTGTTTGTCTCTGTTTCACTCTGTTTGCCTCTGTTTCACTCTGTTTGCCTCTGTTTCACTCTGTTTCACTCTGTTTGCCTCTGTTTCAATCTTTTTGCCTCCGTTTCACTCTGTTTGCCTCTGTTTCACTCTGTTTCCCTCTGTTTCACTGTGTTTGCATCTGTTTCACTCTGTTTGCCTCTTGTTTCACCTGTTTGTCTCTGTTTCACTCTGTTTGCCTCTGTTTCACTCTGTTTGCCTCTGTTTAAGTCTTCTTGCCTCTGTTTCACTCTGTTAGCCTCTGTTTAAGTCTGTTTGCCACTGTTTAAGTCTGTTTGCCTCTGTTGAAATCTGTTTGCCTCTGTTTAACTCCGTTTGCCTCTGTTTCACTCTGTTTGCCTCTGTTTCACTCTGTTTGCCTCTGTTTCATTCTTTTTGCCTCTGTTTGCCTCTGTTTAAGTCTGTCTGCCTCAGTTTCAATCTGTTTGCCTCTGATTTAGTCTGTTTGCCTCTGTTTAAGTCTGTTTGCCTCTGTTTCACTCTGTTTGCCTCTGTTTCACTCTGTTTGCCTCTGTTTCACTCTGCTTCACTCTGTTTGCCTCTGTTTCACTCTGCTAGCCTCTGTTTCACTCTGTTTGCCTCTTGTTTCACCTGTTTGTCTCTGTTTCACTCTGTTTGCCGCTGTTTCACTCTGTTTGCCTCTGTTTCACTCTGTTTGCCTCTGATTCACTCTGTTCACCTCTGCTTCACTCTTTTTGCCTCTGTTTGCCTCTGTTCAAGTCTGTTTGGCTCTGTTCCAGTCTGTTTGCCACTGTTTCAGTCTGTTTGCCTCTGTTTCAGTCTGTTTGCCTCTGTTTCATTCTGTTTGCCTCTGTTTCACTCTTTTTGCCTTTGTTTCACTCTTTATGCCTCTGTTTAACTCTGTTTAACACTGTTTGACTCCGTTTAAATCTGCTGCCTCTGTTTCACACTGTTTGCCTCTGTTTCACTGTGTTTGCATCTGTTTCACACTGCTTGCCTCTGTTTCACTCTGTTTGCCTCTATTTCTCTCTTTTTGTCTCTGTTTGCCTCTGTTCAAGTCTGTTTGCCTCTGTTTAAGTCTGACTGTCTCAGTGTCAGTCTGTTTGCCTCTGTTTCAGTCTGTTTAAGTCTGTTTGCCCTCTGTTTCACTCTTTTTGCCTCTGTTCCACTCTGTTTCACTCTGTTTGCCTCTGTTTCACTCTGTTTGCCTCTGTTTCACTCTGTTTCACTCTGTTTGCCTCTGTTTCACCTGTTTGCCTCTTTTTCACTCTGTTTGCCTCTTTTTCACTCTGTTTGCCTCTGTTTCACTCTGTTTGCTACTGCTTCACTCTAGTTGCCTCTGTTTCACTCTGTTTGCCTCTGTTTCACTCTGTTCCCCTCTGTTTCACTCTGTTTGCCTCTGTTTCACTCTGTTTGCCTCTGTTTCAGTCTGTTTGCATCTTGTTTTACCTGTTGGCTTCTGTTTCACTCTGTTTGCCTCTGTTTCAATCTGTTTGCCTCTGTTTGAGTCTGTTTGCCTCTGTTTCACTCTGTTTGCCTCTGTTTCACTCTGTTTGCCTCTGTTTAAGTCTTCTTGCCTCTGTTTCACTCTGTTAGCCTCCGTTTAAGTCTGTTTGCCTCTGTATAAGTATGTTTGCCTCTGTTTCACTCTGTTTGCCTCTGTTCAACTATGTCTGCCTCAGTTTCACTCTGTTTGCCTCTGTTTCACTCTGTTTGCCTCTGCTTCACTTTGTTTGCCCTCTGTTTCATTCTGTTTGCCTCTGTTTCACTCTGTTTGCCTCTGTTTCACTCTGTTTGCCTCTGTTTCACTCTGTTTCACTCTGTTTGCCTCTGTTTCAATCTTTTTGCCTTTGTTTTACTCTTTATGCCTCTGTTTGCCTCTGTTTAACTCTGTTTGCCTCCGTTTCACTCTGTTTGCCTCTGTTTCACTCTGTTTGCCTCTGTTTCACTGTGTTTGCATCTGTTTCACTCTGTTTGCCTCTGTTTCACTCTGTTTGCCTCTGTTTCACTCTTTTTGCCTCTGTTTGCCTCTGTTTACGTCTGTTTGCCTCTGTTTCACTCTGTTTGCCTCTGTTTCACTCTGTTTGCCTCTGATTCACTCTGTTTGCCTCTGTTTCACTCTGTTTGCCTTGTTTCACTCTGTTTGCCTCTTGTTTCACCTGTTTGTCTCTGTTTCACTCTGTTTGCCTCTGTTTCACTCTGTTTGCCTCTGTTTCACTGTGTTTGCATCTTTTTCACTCTGTTTGCCTCTGTTTCACTCTGTTTGCCTCTGTTTAAGTCTTCTTGCCTCTGTTTCACTCTGTTAGCCCCTGTTTAAGTCTGTTTGCCACTGTGTAAGTCTGTTTGCCTCTGTTGAAATCTGTTTGCCTCTGTTTAACTCCGTTTGCCTCTGTTTCACTCTGTTTGCCTCTGTTTCACTCTGTTTGCCTCTGTTTCATTCTTTTTGCCTTTGTTTGCCTCTGTTTAAGTCTGTCTGCCTCAGTTTCAATCTGTTTGCCTCTGATTTAGTCTGTTTGCCTCTGTTTAAGTCTGTTTGCCTCTGTTTCACTCTGTTTGCCTCTGTTTCACTCTGTTTGCCTCTGTTTCACTCTGCTTCACTCTGTTTGCCTCTGTTTCACTCTGCTAGCCTCTGTTTCACTCTGTTTGCCTCTTGTTTCACCTGTTTGTCTCTGTTTCACTCTGTTTGCCGCTGTTTCACTCTGTTTGCCTCTGTTTCACTCTGTTTGCCTCTGAGTCACTCTGTTCACCTCTGCTTCACTCTTTTTGCCTCTGTTTGCCTCTGTTCAAGTCTGTTTGGCTCTGTTCCAGTCTGTTTGCCACTGTTTCAGTCTGTTTGCCTCTGTTTCAGTCTGTTTGCCTCTGTTTCATTCTGTTTGCCTCTGTTTCACTCTTTTTGCCTTTGTTTCACTCTTTATGCCTCTGTTTAACTCTGTTTAACACTGTTTGACTCCGTTTAACTCTGCTGCCTCTGTTTCACACTGTTTGCCTCTGATTCACTGTGTTTGCATCTGTTTCACACTGCTTGCCTCTGTTTCACTCTGTTTGCCTCTATTTCACTCTTTTTGTCTCTGTTTGCCTCTGTTCAAGTCTGTTTGCCTCTGTTTAAGTCTGTCTGTCTCAGTGTCAGTCTGTTTGCCTCTGTTTCAGTCTGTTTAAGTCTGTTTGCCTCTGTTTCACTCTTTTGCCTCTGTTTCACTCTGTTTCACTCTGTTTGCCTCTGTTTCACTCTGTTTGCCTCTGTTTCACTCTGTTTCACTCTGTTTGCCTCTGTTTCACCTGTTTGCCTCTTTTTCACTCTGTTTGCCTCTGTTTCACTCTGTTTGCTACTGCTTCACTCTAGTTGCCTCTGTTTCACTCTGTTTGCCTCTGTTTCACTCTGTTCCCCTCTGTTCACTCTGTTTGCCTCTGTTTCACTTTGTTTGCCTCTGTTTCAGTCTGTTTGCATCTTGTTTTACCTGTTGGCTTCTGTTTCACTCTGTTTGCCTCTGTTTCAATCTGTTTGCCTCTGTTTGAGTCTGTTTGCCTCTGTTTCACTCTGTTTGCCTCTGTTTCACTCTGTTTGCCTCTGTTTAAGTCTTCTTGCCTCTGTTTCACTCTGTTAGCCTCCGTTTAAGTCTGTTTGCCTCTGTTTAAGTATGTTTGCCTCTGTTTCACTCTGTTTGCCTCTGTTCAACTATGTCTGCCTCAGTTTCACTCTGTTTGCCTCTGTTTCACTCTGTTTGCCTCTGCTTCACTTTGTTTGCCTCTGTTTCATTCTGTTTGCCTCTGTTTCACTCTGTTTGCCTCTGTTTCACTCTGTTTGCCTCTGTTTCACTCTGTTTCACTCTGTTTGCATCTGTTTCACTCAGTTTGCCTCTGTTTCACACTGTTTGCCGCCGTTTCACACTGTTTGCCTCTCTTTCACTCTGTTTGCCTCTGTTTCAATCTGTTTGCCTCTGTTTCACTCTTTTTGCCTCTGTTCGCCTCTGTTTAAGTCTGTTTGGCTCTGTTTCAGTCTGTTTGCCTCTGTTTCACTCTGTTTGCCTCTGTTTCACTCTGTTTGTCTCTGTTTCACTCTGTTTGCCTCTGTTTCACTCAGTTTGCCTCTGTTTCACACTGTTTGCCTCTGTTTCACTCTGTTTGCCTCCCTTTCACTCTGTTTGCCTCTGTTTCACTCTGTTTGCCTCTGTTTCACACTTTTTGCCTCTGTTTGCCTCTGTTTAAGTCTGTTTGCCTCTGTTTCAGTCTGTTTGCCTCTGTTTCAGTCTGTTTGTCTCTGTTTCACTCTGTTTGCCTCTGTTTCACTCAGTTTGCCTCTGTTTCACACTGTTTGCCTCTGTTTCACTCTGTTTGCCTCCCTTTCACTCTGTTTGCCTCTGTTTCACTCTGTTTGCCTCTGTTTCACACTTTTTGCCTCTGTTTGCCTCTGCTTAAGTCTGTTTGCCTCTGTTTCAGTCTGTTTGCCTCTGTTTCAGTCTGTTTGCCTCTGTTTCAGTCTGTTTGCCTCTGATTCATTCTGTTTGCCTCTGTTTCACTCTTTTTCCCTTTGTTTCACTCTTTATGCCTCTGGTTAACTCTGTTTAACTCTGTTTGCCTCTGTTTCACTCTGTTTGCCTCTGTTTCACTCTGTTTGCCTCTGTTTCACTGTGTTTGCATCTGTTTCACTCTGTTTGCCTCTGTTTCACTCTGTTTGCCTCTGTTTCACTCTGTTTGCCTCTGTTTCACTCTATTTGCCTCGGTTTCACTCTGTTTGCCTCTGTTACACTCTGTGTGCCTCTTGTTTCACCTGTTTGCCTCTTTTTCACTCTGTTTGCCTCTGTATCACTCTGTTTGCCTCTGTTTCACTCTGTTTGCCTCTGCTTCACTCTAGTTGCCTCTGTTTCACTCTGTTTGCCTCTGTTTCACTCCGTTCGCCTCTGTTTCTCTGTGTTTGCCTTTGTTTCACTCTGTTTGCCTCTGTTTCAGTCGGTTTGCCTCTTGTTTTACCTGTTGTCTTCTGTTTCACTCTGTTTGCCTCTGTTTCAATCTGTTTGCCTCTGTTTCACTCTGTTTGCCTCTGTTTGCCTTTGTTTCACTCTGTTTCACTATGTTTGCCTCTGTTGCACTCTGTTTGCCTCTGTTTAAGTCTTCTTGCCTCTGTTCACTCTGTTAGCCTCTGTTTAAGTCTGTTTGCCTCTGTTTAAGTCTGTTTGCCTGTTTAACTCTGTTTGCCTCTGTTCAACTCTGTTTGCCTCTGTTTCACTCTGTCTGCCTCAGTTTCACTCTTTTTGCCTCTGTTTCACTCTGTTTGCCTCTGCTTCACTCTGTTTGCCTCTGTTTCGATCTGTTTGCCTCTTTTTCACTCTGTTTGCCTCTGTTTGCCTCTGTTTCACTCTGTTTGCCTTGTTTCACTCTGTTTGCCTTGTTTCACTCTGTTTGCCTCTTGTTTCACCTGTTTGTCTCTGTTTCACTCTGTTTGCCTCTGTTTCACTCTGTATGCCTCTGTTTCACTCTGTTTGCCTCTGTTTCACTCTGTTTCACTCTGTTTGCCTCTGTTTCACTCTGTTTGCCTTGTTTCACTCTGTTTGCCTCTTGTTTCACCTGTTTGTCTCTGTTTCACTCTGTTTGCCTCTGTTTCACTCTGTTTGCCTCTGTTTAAGTCTGTTTGCCTCTGCTTGCCTCTGTTTCATTCTGTTTGCCTCTGTTTTACTCTGTTTGCCTCTGTTTCACTCTGTTTGCCTCTGTTTCACTCTGTTTGCCTCTGTTTAAGTCTTCTTGCCTCTGTTTCACTCTGTTAGCCTCTGTTTAAGTCTGTTTGCCACTGTTTTAGTCTGTTTGCCTCTGTTGAAATCTGTTTGCCTCTGTTTAACTCCGTTTGCCTCTGTTTCACTCTGTTTGCCTCTGTTTCACTCTGTTTGCCTCTGTTTCATTCTTTTTGCCTCTGTTTGCCTCTGTTTAAGTCTGTCTGCCTCAGTTTCAATCTGTTTGCCTCTGATTTAGTCTGTTTGCCTCTGTTTAAGTCTGTTTGCCTCTGTTTCAGTCTGTTTGCCTCTGTTTCACTCTGTTTGCCTCTGTTTCACTCTGCTTCACTCTGTTTGCCTCTGTTTCACTCTGCTAGCCTCTGTTTCACTCTGTTTGCCTCTGTTTCACTCTGTTTGCCTCTGATTCACTCTGTTCACCTCTGCTTCACTCTTTTTGCCTCTGTTTGCCTCTGTTCAAGTCTGTTTGGCTCTGTTCCAGTCTGTTTGCCACTGTTTCAGTCTGTTTGCCTCTGTTTCAGTCTGTTTGCCTCTGTTTCATTCTGTTTGCCTCTGTTTCACTCTTTTTGCCTTTGTTTCACTCTTTATGCCTCTGTTTAACTCTGTTTAACACTGTTTGACTCCGTTTAACTCTGCTGCCTCTGTTTCACACTGTTTGCCTCTGTTTCACTGTGTTTGCATCTGTTTCACACTGCTTGCCTCTGTTTCACTCTGTTTGCCTCTGTTTCACTCTGTTCCCCCTCTGTTTCACTCTGTTTGCCTCTGTTTCACTTTGTTTGCCTCTGTTTCAGTCTGTTTGCATCTTGTTTTACCTGTTGGCTTCTGTTTCACTCTGTTTGCCTCTGTTTCAATCTGTTTGCCTCTGTTTGAGTCTGTTTGCCTCTGTTTCACTCTGTTTGCCTCTGTTTCACTCTGTTTGCCTCTGTTTAAGTCTTCTTGCCTCTGTTTCACTCTGTTAGCCTCCGTTTAAGTCTGTTTGCCTCTGTTTAAGTATGTTTGCCTCTGTTTCACTCTGTTTGCCTCTGTTCAACTATGTCTGCCTCAGTTTCACTCTGCTTGCCTCTGTTTCACTCTGTTTGCCTCTGCTTCACTTTGTTTGCCTCTGTTTCATTCTGTTTGCCTCTGTTTCACTCTGTTTGCCTCTGTTTCACTCTGTTTGCCTCTGTTTCACTCTGTTTCACTCTGTTTGCATCTGTTTCACTCAGTTTGCCTCTGTTTCACACTGTTTGCCGCCGTTTCACACTGTTTGCCTCTCTTTCACTCTGTTTGCCTCTGTTTCAATCTGTTTGCCTCTGTTTCACTCTTTTTGCCTCTGTTTGCCTCTGTTTAAGTCTGTTTGGCTCTGTTTCAGTCTGTTTGCCTCTGTTTCACTCTGTTTGCCTCTGTTTCACTCTGTTTGTCTCTGTTTCACTCTGTTTGCCTCTGTTTCACTCAGTTTGCCTCTGTTTCACACTGTTTGCCTCTGTTTCACTCTGTTTGCCGCCCTTTCACTCTGTTTGCCTCTGCTTCACTCTGTTTGCCTCTGTTTCACACTTTTTTGCCTCTGTTTGCCTCTGTTTAAGTCTGTTTGCCTCTGTTTCAGTCTGTTTGCCTCTGTTTCAGTCTGTTTGTCTCTGTTTCACTCTGTTTGCCTCTGTTTCACTCAGTTTGCCTCTGTTTCACACTGTTTGCCTCTGTTTCACTCTGTTTGCCTCCCTTTCACTCTGTTTGCCTCTGTTTCACTCTGTTTGCCTCTGTTTCACACTTTTTGCCTCTGTTTGCCTCTGCTTAAGTCTGTTTGCCTCTGTTTCAGTCTGTTTGCCTCTGTTTCAGTCTGTTTGCCTCTGTTTCAGTCTGCTTGCCTCTGTTTCATTCTGTTTGCCTCTGTTTCACTCTTTTTGCCTTTGTTTCACTCTTTATGCCTCTGGTTAACTCTGTTTAACTCTGTTTGCCTCCGTTTCACTCTGTTTGCCTCTGTTTCACTCTGTTTGCCTCTGTTTCACTGTGTTTGCATCTGTTTCACTCTGTTTGCCTCTGTTTCACTCTGTTTGCCTCTGTTTCACTCTGTTTGCCTCTGTTTCACTCTATTTGCCTCGGTTTCACTCTGTTTGCCTCTGTTACACTCTGTTTGCCTCTTGTTTCACCTGTTTGCCTCTTTTTCACTCTGTTTGCCTCTGTATCACTCTGTTTGCCTCTGTTTCACTCTGTTTGCCTCTGCTTCACTCTAGTTGCCTCTGTTTCACTCTGTTTGCCTCTGTTTCACTCCGTTCGCCTCTGTTTCTCTGTGTTTGCCTTTGTTTCACTCTGTTTGCCTCTGTTTCAGTCGGTTTGCCTCTTGTTTTACCTGTTGTCTTCTGTTTCACTCTGTTTGCCTCTGTTTCAATCTGTTTGCCTCTGTTTCACTCTGTTTGCCTCTGTTTGCCTTTGTTTCACTCTGTTTCACTATGTTTGCCTCTGTTGCACTCTGTTTGCCTCTGTTTAAGTCTTCTTGCCTCTGTTTCACTCTGTTAGCCTCTGTTTAAGTCTGTTTGCCTCTGTTTAAGTCTGTTTGCCTGTTTAACTCTGTTTGCCTCTGTTCAACTCTGTTTGCCTCTGTTTCACTCTGTCTGCCTCAGTTTCACTCTTTTTGCCTCTGTTTCACTCTGTTTGCCTCTGCTTCACTCTGTTTGCCTCTGTTTCGATCTGTTTGCCTCTTTTTCACTCTGTTTGCCTCTGTTTGCCTCTGTTTCACTCTGTTTGCCTTGTTTCACTCTGTTTGCCTTGTTTCACTCTGTTTGCCTCTTGTTTCACCTGTTTGTCTCTGTTTCACTCTGTTTGCCTCTGTTTCACTCTGTATGCCTCTGTTTCACTCTGTTTGCCTCTGTTTCACTCTGTTTCACTCTGTTTGCCTCTGTTTCACTCTGTTTGCCTTGTTTCACTCTGTTTGCCTCTTGTTTCACCTGTTTGTCTCTGTTTCACTCTGTTTGCCTCTGTTTCACTCTGTTTGCCTCTGTATAAGTCTGTTTGCCTCTGCTTGCCTCTGTTTCATTCTGTTTGCCTCTGTTTTACTCTGTTTGCCTCTGTTTCACTCTGTTTGCCTCTGTTTCACTCTGTTTGCCTCTGTTTAAGTCTTCTTGCCTCTGTTTCACTCTGTTAGCCTCTGTTTAAGTCTGTTTGCCACTGTTTTAGTCTGTTTGCCTCTGTTGAAATCTGTTTGCCTCTGTTTAACTCCGTTTGCCTCTGTTTCACTCTGTTTGCCTCTGTTTCACTCTGTTTGCCTCTGTTTCATTCTTTTAGCCTCTGTTTGCCTCTGTTTAAGTCTGTCTGCCTCAGTTTCAATCTGTTTGCCTCTGATTTAGTCTGTTTGCCTCTGTTTAAGTCTGTTTGCCTCTGTTTCAGTCTGTTTGCCTCTGTTTCACTCTGTTTGCCTCTGTTTCACTCTGCTTCATTCTGTTTGCCTCTGTTTCACTCTGCTAGCCTCTGTTTCACTCTGTTTGCCTCTGTTTCACTCTGTTTGCCTCTGATTCACTCTGTTCACCTCTGCTTCACTCTTTTTGCCTCTGTTTGCCTCTGTTCAAGTCTGTTTGGCTCTGTTCCAGTCTGTTTGCCACTGTTTCAGTCTGTTTGCCTCTGTTTCAGTCTGTTTGCCTCTGTTTCATTCTGTTTGCCTCTGTTTCACTCTTTTTGCCTTTGTTTCACTCTTTATGCCTCTGTTTAACTCTGTTTAACACTGTTTGACTCCGTTTAACTCTGCTGCCTCTGTTTCACACTGTTTGCCTCTGTTTCACTGTGTTTGCATCTGTTTCACACTGCTTGCCTCTGTTTCACTCTGTTTGCCTCTATTTCACTCTTTTTGTCTCTGTTTGCCTCTGTTCAAGTCTGTTTGCCTCTGTTTAAGTCTGTCTGTCTCAGTGTCAGTCTGTTTGCCTCTGTTTCAGTCTGTTTAAGTCTGTTTGCCTCTGTTTCACTCTGTTTGCCTCTGATTCACTCTGTTCACCTCTGCTTCACTCTTTTTGCCTCTGTTTGCCTCTGTTCAAGTCTGTTTGGCTCTGTTCCAGTCTGTTTGCCACTGTTTCAGTCTGTTTGCCTCTGTTTCAGTCTGTTTGCCTCTGTTTCATTCTGTTTGCCTCTGTTTCACTCTTTTTGCCTTTGTTTCACTCTTTATGCCTCTGTTTAACTCTGTTTAACACTGTTTGACTCCGTTTAACTCTGCTGCCTCTGTTTCACACTGTTTGCCTCTGTTTCACTGTGTTTGCATCTGTTTCACACTGCTTGCCTCTGTTTCACTCTGTTTGCCTCTATTTCACTCTTTTTGTCTCTGTTTGCCTCTGTTCAAGTCTGTTTGCCTCTGTTTAAGTCTGTCTGTCTCAGTGTCAGTCTGTTTGCCTCTGTTTCAGTCTGTTTAAGTCTGCTTGCCTCTGTTTCACTCTTTTTGCCTCTGTTTCACTCTGTTTCACTCTGTTTGCCTCTGTTTCACTCTGTTTGCCTCTGTTTCACTCTGTTTCACTCTGTTTGCCTCTGTTTCACCTGTTTGCCTCTTTTTCACTCTGTTTGCCTCTTTTTCACTCTGTTTGCCTCTGTTTCACTCTGTTTGCTACTGCTTCACTCTAGTTGCCTCTGTTTCACTCTGTTTGCCTCTGTTTCACTCTGTTCCCCTCTGTTTCACTCTGTTTGCCTCTGTTTCACTTTGTTTGCCTCTGTTTCAGTCTGTTTGCATCTTGTTTTACCTGTTGGCTTCTGTTTCACTCCGTTTGCCTCTGTTTCACTCTGTTTGCCTCTGTTTCACTCTGTTTGCCTCTGTTTTACTGTGTTTGCATCTGTTTCACTCTGTTAGCCTCTGTTTCACTCTGTTTGCCTCTGTTTCACTCTTTTTGCCTCTGTTTGCCTCTGTTTAAGTCTGTTTGCCTCTGTTTAAGTCTGTTTGCCTCAGTTTCAGTCTGTTTGCCTCTGATTCAGTCTGTTTGCCTCTGTTTAAGTCTGTTTGCCTCTGTTTCACTCTGTTTGCCTCTGTTTCACTCTGTTTGCCTCTGTTTCACTCTGTTTGCCTCTGTTTAAGTCTTCTTGCCTCTGTTTCAATCTGTTAGCCTCTGCTTCAGTATGTTTGCCTCTGTTTAAGTCTGTTTGCCTCTGTTTCACTCTGTTTGCCTCTGTTTAACTCTGTTTGCCTCTGTTTCAGTCTGTTTGCCTCTGTTTCAGTCTGTTTGCCTCTGTTTCAATCTGTTTGCTTCTGTTTCACTCTGTTTGCCTCTGTCGCACTCTGTTTGCCTCTGTTTCACTCCGCTTGCCTCTGTTTAAGTCTTCTTGCCTCTGTTTCATTCTGTTTGCCTCTGTTTTACTCTGTTTGCCTCTGTTTCACTCTGTTTGCCTCTGTTTCACTCTGTTTGCCTCTGTTTAAGTCTTCTTGCCTCTGTTTCACTCCGTAAGCCTCTGTTTAAGTCTGTTTGCCACTGTTTAAGTCTGTTTGCCTCTGTTTCAGTCTGTTTGCCTCTGTTTCAGTCTGTTTGCCTCTGTTTCATTCTGTTTGCCTCTGTTTCAATCTTTTTGCCTTTGTTTTACTCTTTATGCCTCTGTTTGCCTCTGTTTAACTCTGTTTGCCTCCGTTTCAATCTGTTTGCCTCTGTTTCACTCTGTTTGCCTCTGTGTCACTGTGTTTGCATCTGTTTCACTCTGTTTGCCTCCGTTTCACTCTGTTTGCCTCTGTTTCACTCTTTTTGCCTCTGTTTGCCTCTGTTTACGTCTGTTTGCTTCTGTTTCACTCTGTTTGCCTCTGTTTCTCTCTGTTTGCCTCTGTTTCACTCTGTTTGCCTCTGTTTCACTCTGTTTGCCTTGTTTCACTCTGTTTGCCTCTTGTTTCACCTGTTTGTCTCTGTTTCACTCTGTTTGCCTCTGTTTCACTCTGTTTGCCTCTGTTTCACTGTGTTTGCATCTGTTTCACTCTGTTTGCCTCTGTTTCACTCTGTTTGCCTCTGTTTCACTCTTTTTGCCTCTGTTTGGCTCTGTTTAAGTCTGTTTGCTTCTGTTTCACTCTGTTTGCCTCTGTTTCACTCTGTTTGCCTCTGTATCAATCTGTTTCACTCTGTTTGCCTCTGTTTCACTCTGTTTGCCTTGTCACACTCTGTTTGCCTCTTATTTCACCTGTTTGCCTCTGTTTCACTCTGTTGGCCTCTGTTTAAGTCTGTTTGCCTCAGTTTCAGTCTGTTTGCCTCTGATTCAGTCTGTTTGCCTCTGTTTAAGTCTGTTTGCCTCTGTTTCACTCTGTTTGCCTCTGTTTAACTCTGTTTGCCTCTGTTTCAATCTGTTTCACTCTGTTTGCCTCTGTTTCACTCTGTTTGCCTTGTCACACTCTGTTTGCCTCTTATTTCACCTGTTTGCCTCTGTTTCACTCTGTTTGCCTCTGTTTAAGTCTTCTTGCCTCTGTTTCAATCTGTTAGCCTCTGCTTCAGTATGTTTGCCTCTGTTTAAGTCTGTTTGCCTCTGTTTCACTCTGTTTGCCTCTGTTTAACTCTGTTTGCCTCTGTTTCAGTCTGTTTGCCTCTGTTTCAGTCTGTTTGCCTCTGTTTCAATCTGTTTGCTTCTGTTTCACTCTGTTTGCCTCTGTCGCATTCTGTTTGCCTCTGTTTCACTCCGTTTGCCTCTGTTTAAGTCTTCTTGCCTCTGTTTCATTCTGTTTGCCTCTGTTTTACTCTGTTTGCCTCTGTTTCACTCTGTTTGCCTCTGTTTCACTCTGTTTGCCTCTGTTTAAGTCTTCTTGCCTCTGTTTCACTCCGTAAGCCTCTGTTTAAGTCTGTTTGCCACTGTTTAAGTCTGTTTGCCTCTGTATCAGTCTGTTTGCCTCTGTTTCAGTCTGTTTGCCTCTGTTTCATTCTGTTTGCCTCTGTTTCAATCTTTTTGCCTTTGTTTTACTCTTTATGCCTCTGTTTGCCTCTGTTTAACTCTGTTTGCCTCCGTTTCACTCTGTTTGCCTCTGTTTCACTCTGTTTGCCTCTGTTTCACTGTGTTTGCATCTGTTTCACTCTGTTTGCCTCCGTTTCACTCTGTTTGCCTCTGTTTCACTCTTTTTGCCTCTGTTTGCCTCTGTTTACGTCTGTTTGCTTCTGTTTCACTCTGTTTGCCTCTGTTTCACTCTGTTTGCCTCTGTTTCACTCTGTTTGCCTCTGTTTCACTCTGTTTGCCTTGTTTCACTCTGTTTGCCTCTTGTTTCACCTGTTTGTCTCTGTTTCACTCTGTTTGCCTCTGTTTCACTCTGTTTGCCTCTGTTTCACTGTGTTTGCATCTGTTTCACTCTGTTTGCCTCTGTTTCACTCTGTTTGCCTCTGTTTCACTCTTTTTGCCTCTGTTTGGCTCTGTTTAAGTCTGTTTGCTTCTGTTTCACTCTGTTTGCCTCTGTTTCACTCTGTTTGCCTCTGTTTCAATCTGTTTCACTCTGTTTGCCTCTGTTTCACTCTGTTTGCCTTGTCACTCTGTTTGCCTCTTATTTCACCTGTTTGCCTCTGTTTCACTCTGTTTGCCTCTGTTTAAGTCTGTTTGCCTCAGTTTCAGTCTGTTTGCCTCTGATTCAGTCTGTTTGCCTCTGTTTAAGTCTGTTTGCCTCTGTTTCACTCTGTTTGCCTCTGTTTCACTCTGTTTGCCTCTGTTTCAATCTGTTTCACTCTGTTTGCCTCTGTTTCACTCTGTTTGCCTTGTCACACTCTGTTTGCCTCTTATTTCACCTGTTTGCCTCTGTTTCACTCTGTTTGCCTCTGTTTAAGTCTTCTTGCCTCTGTTTCAATCTGTTAGCCTCTGCTTCAGTATGTTTGCCTCTGTTTAAGTCTGTGTGCCTCTGTTTCACTCTGTTTGCCTCTGTTTAACTCTGTTTGCCTCTGTTTCAGTCTGTTTGCCTCTGTTTCAGTCTGTTTGCCTCTGTTTCAATCTGTTTGCTTCCGTTTCACTCTGTTTGCCTCTGTCGCACTCCGTTTGCCTCTGTTTCACTCCGTTTGCCTCTTTTTAAGTCTTCTTGCCTCTGTTTCATTCTGTTTGCCTCTGTTTTACTCTGATTGCCTCTGTTTCACTCTGTTTGCCTATGTTTCACTCTGTTTGCCTCTGTTTAAGTCTTCTTGCCTCTGTTTCACACCGTTAGCCTCTGTTTAAGTCTGTTTGCCACTGTTTAAGTCTGTTTGCCTCTGTTTCAGTCTGTTTGCCTCTGTTTCAGTCTGTTTGCCTCTGTTTCATTCTGTTTGCCTCTGTTTCAATCTTTTTGCCTTTGTTTTACTCTTTATGCCTCTGTTTGCCTCTGTTTAACTCTGTTTGCCTCCGTTTCACTCTGTTTGCCTCTGTTTCACTCTGTTTGCCTCTGTTTCACTGTGTTTGCATCTGTTTCACTCTGTTTGCCTCTGTTTCACTCTGTTTGCCTCTGTTTCAATCTGTTTGCCTCTGTTTCACTCTGTTTGCCTCTGTTTCACTCTGTTTGCCTCTGTTTCACTCTGTTTGCCTTGTTTCACTCTGTTTGCCTCTTGTTTCACCTGTTTGTCTCTGTTTCACTCTGTTTGCCTCTGTTTCACTCTGTTTGCCTCTGTTTCACTGTGCTTGCATCTGTTTCACTCTGTTTGCCTCTGTTTCACTCTGTTTGCCTCTGTTTCACTCTTTTTGCCTCTGTTTGGCTCTGTTTAAGTCTGTTTGCTTCTGTTTCACTCTGTTTGCCTCTGTTTCACTCTGTTTGCCTCTGTTTCACTCTGTTTCACTCTGTTTGCCTCTGTTTCACTCTGTTTGCCTTGTTCCACTCTGTTTGCCTCTTGTTTCACCTGTTTGTCTCTGTTTCACTCTGTTTGCCTCTGTTTCACTCTGTATGCCTCTGTTTGCCTCTGTTTCAGTCTGTTTACCTCTTGTTTCACCTGTTGGCTTCTCTTTCACGCTGTTTGCCTCTGTTTCACTCTTTTTGCCTCTGTTTCACTCTGTTTGCCTCTGTTTAAGTCTGTTTGCCTCTGCTTGCCTCTGTTTCATTCTGTTTGCCTCTGTTTTACTCTGTATGCCTCTGTTTCACTCTGTTTGCCTCTGTTTCACTCTGTTTGCCTCTGTTTAAGTCTTCTTGCCTCTGTTTCACTCTGTTAGCCTCTGTTTAAGTCTGTTTGCCACTGTTTAAGTCTGTTTGCCTCTGTTGAAATCTGTTTGCCTCTGTTTAACTCCGTTTGCCTCTGTTTCACTCTGTTTGCCTCTGTTTCACTCTGTTTGCCTCTGTTTCATTCTTTTTGCCTCTGTTTGCCTCTGTTTAAGTCTGTCTGCCTCAGTTTCAATCTGTTTGCCTCTGATTTAGTCTGTTTGCCTCTGTTTAAGTCTGTTTGCCTCTGTTTCACTCTGTTTGCCTCTGTTTCACTCTGTTTGCCTCTGTTTCACTCTGCTTCACTCTGTTTGCCTCTGTTTCACTCTGCTAGCCTCTGTTTCACTCTGTTTGCCTCTTGTTTCACCTGTTTGTCTCTGTTTCACTCTGTTTGCCGCTGTTTCACTCTGTTTGCCTCTGTTTCACTCTGTTTGCCTCTGATTCACTCTGTTGACCTCTGCTTCACTCTTTTTGCCTCTGTTTGCCTCTGTTCAAGTCTGTTTGGCTCTGTTCCAGTCTGTTTGCCACTGTTTCAGTCTGTTTGCCTCTGTTTCAGTCTGTTTGCCTCTGTTTCATTCTGTTTGCCTCTGTTTCACTCTTTTTGCCTTTGTTTCACTCTTTATGCCTCTGTTTAACTCTGTTTAACACTGTTTGACTCCGTTTAACTCTGTTTGCCTCTGTTTCACACTGTTTGCCTCTGTTTCACTGTGTTTGCATCTGTTTCACACTGCTTGCCTCTGTTTCACTCTGTTTGCCTCTATTTCACTCTTTTTGTCTCTGTTTGCCTCTGTTCAAGTCTGTTTGCCTCTGTTTAAGTCTGTCTGTCTCAGTGTCAGTCTGTTTGCCTCTGTTTCAGTCTGTTTAAGTCTGTTTGCCTCTGTTTCACTCTTTTTGCCTCTGTTCCACTCTGTTTCACTCTGTTTGCCTCTGTTTCACTCTGTTTGCCTCTGTTTCACTCTGTTTCACTCTGTTTGCCTCTGTTTCACCTGTTTGCCTCTTTTTCACTCTGTTTGCCTCTTTTTCACTCTGTTTGCCTCTGTTTCACTCTGTTTGCTACTGCTTCACTCTAGTTGCCTCTGTTTCACTCTGTTTGCCTCTGTTTCACTCTGTTCCCCTCTGTTTCACTCTGTTTGCCTCTGTTTCACTCTGTTTGCCTCTGTTTCAGTCTGTTTGCATCTTGTTTTACCTGTTGGCTTCTGTTTCACTCTGTTTGCCTCTGTTTCAATCTGTTTGCCTCTGTTTGAGTCTGTTTGCCTCTGTTTCACTCTGTTTGCCTCTGTTTCACTCTGTTTGCCTCTGTTTAAGTCTTCTTGCCTCTGTTTCACTCTGTTAGCCTCCGTTTAAGTCTGTTTGCCTCTGTATAAGTATGTTTGCCTCTGTTTCACTCTGTTTGCCTCTGTTCAACTATGTCTGCCTCAGTTTCAATCTTTTTGCCTCTGTTTCACTCTGTTTGCCTCTGCTTCACTTTGTTTGCCTCTGTTTCATTCTGTTTGCCTCTGTTTCACTCTGTTTGCCTCTGTTTCACTCTGTTTGCCTCTGTTTCACTCTGTTTCACTCTGTTTGCCTCTGTTTCAATCTTTTTGCCTTTGTTTTACTCTTTATGCCTCTGTTTGCCTCTGTTTAATTCTGTTTGCCTCGTTTCACTCTGTTTGCCTCTGTTTCACTCTGTTTGCCTCTGTTTCACTGTGTTTGCATCTGTTTCACTCTGTTTGCCTCTGTTTCACTCTGTTTGCCTCTGTTTCACTCTTTTTGCCTCTGTTTGCCTCTGTTTACGTCTGTTTGCCTCTGTTTCACTCTGTTTGCCTTGTTTCACTCTGTCTGCCTCTTGTTTCACCTGTTTGTCTCTGTTTCACTCTGTTTGCCTCTGTTTCACTCTGTTTGCCTCTGATTCACTGTGTTTGCATCTGTTTCACTCTGTTAGCCTCTGTTTCACTCAGTTTGCCTCTGTTTCACTCTTTTTGCCTCTGTTTGGCTCTGTTTAAGTCTGTTTGCTTCTGTTTCACTCTGTTTGCCTCTGTTTCACTCTGTTTGCCTCTGTTTCACTCTGTTTCACTCTGTTTGCCTCTGTTTCACTCTGTTTGCCTTGTTTCACTCTGTTTGCCTCTTGTTTCACCTGTTTGTCTCTGTTTCACTCTGTTTGCCTCTGTATAAGTATGTTTGCCTCTGTTTCACTCTGTTTGCCTCTGTTCAACTATGTCTGCCTCAGTTTCACTCTTTTTGCCTCTGTTTCACTCTGTTTGCCTCTGCTTCACTTTGTTTGCCTCTGTTTCATTCTGTTTGCCTCTGTTTCACTCTGTTTGCCTCTGTTTCACTCTGTTTGCCTCTGTTTCACTCTGTTTCACTCTGTTTGCCTCTGTTTCAATCTTTTTGCCTTTGTTTTACTCTTTATGCCTCTGTTTGCCTCTGTTTAATTCTGTTTGCCTCCGTTTCACTCTGTTTGCCTCTGTTTCACTCTGTTTGCCTCTGTTTCACTGTGTTTGCATCTGTTTCACTCTGTTTGCCTCTGTTTCACTCTGTTTGCCTCTGTTTCACTCTTTTTGCCTCTGTTTGCCTCTGTTTACGTCTGTTTGCCTCTGTTTCACTCTGTTTGCCTTGTTTCACTCTGTTTGCCTCTTGTTTCACCTGTTTGTCTCTGTTTCACTCTGTTTGCCTCTGTTTCACTCTGTTTGCCTCTGTTTCACTGTGTTTGCATCTGTTTCACTCTGTTTGCCTCTGTTTCACTCTGTTTGCCTCTGTTTCACTCTTTTTGCCTCTGTTTGGCTCTGTTTAAGTCTGTTTGCTTCTGTTTCACTCTGTTTGCCTCTGTTTCACTCTGTTTGCCTCTGTTTCACTCTGTTTCACTCTGTTTGCCTCTGTTTCACTCTGTTTGCCTTGTTTCACTCTGTTTGCCTCTTGTTTCACCTGTTTGTCTCTGTTTCACTCTGTTTGCCTCTGTTTCACTCTGTATGCCTCTGTTTCACTCTGTTTGCCTCTGTTTCAGTCTGTCTACCTCTTGTTTCACCTGTTGGCTTCTCTTTCACGCTGTTTGCCTCTGTTTCACTCTTTTTGCCTCTGTTTCACTCTGTTTGCCTCTGTTTAAGTCTGTTTGCCTCTGCTTGCCTCTGTTTCATTCTGTTTGCCTCTGTTTTACTCTGTTTGCCTCTGTTTCACTCTGTTTGCCTCTGTTTCACTCTGTTTGCCTCTGTTTAAGTCTTCTTGCCTCTGTTTCACTCTGTTAGCCTCTGTTTAAGTCTGTTTGCCACTGTTTAAGTCTGTTTGCCTCTGTTGAAATCTGTTTGCCTCTGTTTAACTCCGTTTGCCTCTGTTTCACTCTGTTTGCCTCTGTTTCACTCTGTTTGCCTCTGTTTCATTCTTTTTGCCTCTGTTTGCCTCTGTTTAAGTCTGTCTGCCTCAGTTTCAATCTGTTTGCCTCTGATTTAGTCTGTTTGCCTCTGTTTAAGTCTGTTTGCCTCTGTTTCACTCTGTTTGCCTCTGTTTCACTCTGTTTGCCTCTGTTTCACTCTGCTTCACTCTGTTTGCCTCTGTTTCACTCTGCTAGCCTCTGTTTCACTCTGTTTGCCTCTTGTTTCACCTGTTTGTCTCTGTTTCACTCTGTTTGCCGCTGTTTCACTCTGGTTGCCTCTGTTTCAGTCTGTTTGCCTCTGTTTCATTCTGTTTGCCTCTGTTTCACTCTTTTTGCCTTTGTTTCACTCTTTATGCCTCTGTTTAACTCTGTTTAACACTGTTTGACTCCGTTTAACTCTGCTGCCTCTGTTTCACACTGTTTGCCTCTGTTTCACTGTGTTTGCATCTGTTTCACACTGCTTGCCTCTGTTTCACTCTGTTTGCCTCTATTTCACTCTTTTTGTCTCTGTTTGCCTCTGTTCAAGTCTGTTTGCCTCTGTTTAAGTCTGTCTGTCTCAGTGTCAGTCTGTTTGCCTCTGTTTCAGTCTGTTTAAGTCTGTTTGCCTCTGTTTCTCTCTTTTTGCCTCTGTTTCACTCTGTTTCACTCTGTTTGCCTCTGTTTCACTCTGTTTGCCTCTGTTTCACTCTGTTTCACTCTGTTTGCCTCTGTTTCACCTGTTTGCCTCTTTTTCACTCTGTTTGCCTCTTTTTCACTCTGTTTGCCTCTGTTTCACTCTGTTTGCTACTGCTTCACTCTAGTTGCCTCTGTTTCACTCTGTTTGCCTCTGTTTCACTCTGTTCCCCTCTGTTTCACTCTGTTTGCCTCTGTTTCACTTTGTTTGCCTCTGTTTCAGTCTGTTTGCATCTTGTTTTACCTGTTGGCTTCTGTTTCACTCTGTTTGCCTCTGTTTCAATCTGTTTGCCTCTGTTTGAGTCTGTTTGCCTCTGTTTCACTCTGTTTGCCTCTGTTTCACTCTGTTTGCCTCTGTTTAAGTCTTCTTGCCTCTGTTTCACTCTGTTAGCCTCCGTTTAAGTCTGTTTGCCTCTGTTTAAGTATGTTTGCCTCTGTTTCACTCTGTTTGCCTCTGTTCAACTATGTCTGCCTCAGTTTCACTCTGTTTGCCTCTGTTTCACTCTGTTTGCCTCTGCTTCACTTTGTTTGCCTCTGTTTCATTCTGTTTGCCTCTGTTTCACTCTGTTTGCCTCTGTTTCACTCTGTTTGCCTCTGTTTCACTCTGTTTCACTCTGTTTGCATGTGTTTCACTCAGTTTGCCTCTGTTTCACACTGTTTGCCGCCGTTTCACACTGTTTGCCTCTCTTTCACTCTGTTTGCCTCTGTTTCAATCTGTTTGCCTCTGTTTCACTCTTTTTGCCTCTGTTTGCCTCTGTTTAAGTCTGTTTGGCTCTGTTTCAGTCTGTTTGCCTCTGTTTCACTCTGTTTGCCTCTGTTTCACTCTGTTTGTCTCTGTTTCACTCTGTTTGCCTCTGTTTCACTCAGTTTGCCTCTGTTTCACACTGTTTGCCTCTGTTTCACTCTGTTTGCCTCCCTTTCACTCTGTTTGCCTCTGTTTCACTCTGTTTGCCTCTGTTTCACACTTTTTGCCTCTGTTTGCCTCTGTTAAAGTCTGTTTGCCTCTGTTTCAGTCTGTTTGCCTCTGTTTCAGTCTGTTTGTCTCTGTTTCACTCTGTTTGCCTCTGTTTCACTCAGTTTGCCTCTGTTTCACACTGTTTGCCTCTGTTTCACTCTGTTTGCCTCCCTTTCACTCTGTTTGCCTCTGTTTCACTCTGTTTGCCTCTGTTTCACACTTTTTGCCTCTGTTTGCCTCTGCTTAAGTCTGTTTGCCTCTGTTTCAGTCTGTTTGCCTCTGTTTCAGTCTGTTTGCCTCTGTTTCATTCTGTTTGCCTCTGTTTCACTCTTTTTGCCTTTGTTTCACTCTTTATGCCTCTGTTTAACTCTGTTTAACTCTGTTTGCCTCCGTTTCACTCTGTTTGCCTCTGTTTCACTCTGTTTGCCTCTGTTTCACTCTGTTTGCATCTGTTTCACTCTGTTTGCCTCTGTTTCACTCTGTTTGCCTCTGTTTCACTCTTTTTGTCTCTGTTTCATTCTGTTTGCCTCTGTTTCAATCTTTTTGCCTCTGTTTCACTCTGTTTGCCTCTGTTGCACTCTGTTTGCCTCTGTTTCACTCTGTTTGCCTCTGTTTCACTCTGTTTGCCTCTATTTCACTCTGTTTGCCTCTGTTTCACTCTATTTGCCTCGGTTTCACTCTGTTTGCCTCTGTTACACTCTGTTTGCCTCTTGTTTCACCTGTTTGACTCTTTTTCACTCTGTTTGCCTCTGTATCACTCTGTTTGCCTCTGTTTCACTCTGTTTGCCTCTGCTTCACTCTAGTTGCCTCTGTTTCACTCTGTTTGCCTCTGTTTCACTCCGTTCGCCTCTGTTTCTCTGTGTTTGCCTTTGTTTCACTCTGTTTGCCTCTGTTTCAGTCGGTTTGCCTCTTGTTTTACCTGTTGTCTTCTGTTTCACTCTGGTTGCCTCTGTTTCTATCTGTTTGCCTCTGTTTCACTCTGTTTGCCTCTGTTTGCCTTTGTTTCACTCTGTTTGCCTCTGTTTCACTATGTTTGCCTCTGTTGCACTCTGTTTGCCTCTGTTTAAGTCTTCTTGCCTCTGTTTCACTCTGTTAGCCTCTGTTTAAGTCTGTTTGCCTCTGTTTAAGTCTGTTTGCCTGTTTAACTCTGTTTGCCTCTGTTCAACTCTGTTTGCCTCTGTTTCACTCTGTCTGCCTCAGTTTCACTCTTTTTGCCTCTGTTTCACTCTGTTTGCCTCTGCTTCACTCTGTTTGCCTCTGTTTCGATCTGTTTGCCTCTTTTTCACTCTGTTTGCCTCTGTTTGCCTCTGTTTCACTCTGTTTGCCTTGTTTCACTCTGTTTGCCTTGTTTCACTCTGTTTGCCTCTTGTTTCACCTGTTTGTCTCTGTTTCACTCTGTTTGCCTCTGTTTCACTCTGTATGCCTCTGTTTCACTCTGTTTGCCTCTGTTTCACTCTGTTTCACTCTGTTTGCCTCTGTTTCACTCTGTTTGCCTTGTTTCACTCTGTTTGCCTCTTGTTACACCTGTTTGTCTCTGTTTCACTCTGTTTGCCTCTGTTTCACTCTGTATGCCTCTGTTTCACTCTGTTTGCCCCTGTTTCAGTCTGTTTACCTCTTGTTTCACCTGTTGGCTTCTCTTTCACGCTGTTTGCCTCTGTTTCACTCTTTTTGCCTCTGTTTCACTCTGTTTGCCTCTGTTTAAGTCTGTTTGCCTCTGCTTGCCTCTGTTTCATTCTGTTTGCCTCTGTTTTACTCTGTTTGCCTCTGTTTCACTCTGTTTGCCTCTGTTTTACTCTGTTTGCCTCTGTTTCACTCTGTTTGCCTCTGTTTCACTCTGTTTGCCTCTGTTTAAGTCTTCTTGCCTCTGTTTCACTCTGTTAGCCTCTGTTTAAGTCTGTTTGCCACTGTTTAAGTCTGTTTGCCTCTGTTGAAATCTGTTTGCCTCTGTATAACTCCGTTTGCCTCTGTTTCACTCTGTTTGCCTCTGTTTCACTCTGTTTGCCTCTGTTTCATTCTTTTTGCCTCTGTTTGCCTCTGTTTAAGTCTGTCTGCCTCAGTTTCAATCTGTTTGCCTCTGATTTAGTCTGTTTGCCTCTGTTTAAGTCTGTTTGCCTCTGTTTCACTCTGTTTGCCTCTGTTTCACTCTGTTTGCCTCTGTTTCACTCTGCTTCACTCTGTTTGCCTCTGTTTCACTCTGCTAGCCTCTGTTTCACTCTGTTTGCCTCTTGTTTCACCTGTTTGTCTCTGTTTCACTCAGTTTGCCGCTGTTTCACTCTGTTTGCCTCTGTTTCACTCTGTTTGCCTCTGTTTGCCTCTGTTTAAGTCTGTTTTCCTCTGTTTCACTCTGT
>JANJGN010005090.1:0-26911 GCA_026770705.1 Isurus oxyrinchus
GGATTTTGTCCCTGTGGTGTAGGTACACCCACAGTGCTGTCAGGGAGATAGTTCCAGGACTTTGTCCCTGTGGTGTAGGTACACCCACAGCGCTGTTAGGGAGGGAGTTCCAGGATTTTGTCCCTGTGGTGTAGGTACACCCACAGTGCTGTTAGGGAGGGAGTTCCAGGACTTTGTCCCTGTGGTGTAGGTACACCCATGGCGCTGTTCGGGAGGGAGTTCCAGGATTTTGTCCCTGTGGTGTAGGTACACCCACGGTGCTGTTAGGGAGGGAGTTCCAGGATTTTGTCCCTGTGGTGTAGGTACACCCACGGCGCTGTTAGGGAGGGAGTTCCAGGATTTTGTCCCTGTGGTGTAGGTACACCCACAGCGCTGTTAGGGAGGGAGTTCCAGGATTTTGTCCCTGTGGTGTAGGTACACCCACAGTGCTGTCAGGGAGATAGTTCCAGGACTTTGTCCCTGTGGTGTAGGTACACCCACAGCGCTGTTAGGGAGGGAGTTCCAGGATTTTGTCCCTGTGGTGTAGGTACACCCACAGTGCTGTTAGGGAGGGAGTTCCAGGACTTTGTCCCTGTGGTGCAGGTACACCCATGGCGCTGTTCGGGAGGGAGTTCCAGGATTTTGTCCCTGTGGTGTAGGTACACCCACGGTGCTGTTAGGGAGGGAGTTCCAGGATTTTGTCCCTGTGGTGTAGGTACACCCACGGCGCTGTTAGGGAGGGAGTTCCAGGATTTTGTCCCTGTGGTGTAGGTACACCCACAGCACTGTTAGGGAGGGAGTTCCAGGATTTTGTCCCAGTGGTGTAGGTACACCCATGGCGCTGTTCGGGAGGGAGTTCCAGGATTTTGTCCCTGTGGTGTAGGTACACCCACGGTGCTGTTAGGGAGGGAGTTCCAGGATTTTGTCCCTGTGGTGTAGGTACACCCACGGCGCTGTTAGGGAGGGAGTTCCAGGATTTTGTCCCTGTGGTGTAGGTATACCTACAGTGCTATTAGAGAGGGAGTTCCAGGATTTTGTCCCTGTGGTGTAGGTACACCCACAATGCTGTTAGGGAGGGAGTTCCAGGATTTTGTCCCTGTGGTGTAGGTACACCCACAGCGCTGTTAGGGAGGGAGTTCCAGGATTTTGTCCCTGTGGTGTAGGTACACCCACGGCGCTGTTAGGGAGTTCCAGGATTTTTTCCCTGTGGTGTAGGTACACCCACGGTGCTGTTAGGGAGGGAGTTCCAGGATTTTGTCCCTGTCGTGTAGGTACACCCACGGTGCTGTTAGGGAGGGAGTTCCAGGATTTTGTCCCCTGTCGTGTAGGTACACCCACAGTGCTGTTAGGGAGGGTGTTCCAGGATTTTGTCCCTGTGGTGTAGGTACACCCACAGTGCTGTTAGGGAGGGAGTTCCAGGATTTTGTCACCTGTGGTGTAGGTACACCCACAGCGCTGTTAGGGAGGGAGTTCCAGGATTTTGTCCCCTGTGGTGTAGGTACACCCACAGCGCTGTTAGGGAGGGAGTTCCAGGATTTTGTCCCTGTGGTGTAGGTACACCCATGGTGCTGTTAGGGAGGGAGTTCCAGGATTTTGTCCCCTGTGGTGGTGGTACACCCACAGTGCTGTTAGGGAGGGAGTTCCAGGATTTTGTCCCTGTGGTGTAGGTACACCCACGGCGCTGTTAGGGAGAGAGTTCCAGGATTTTGTCCCTGTGGTGCAGGTACACCCACAGTGCTGTTAGGGAGGGAGTTCCAGGATTTTGTTCCCTGTGGTGTAGGTACACCCACGGTGCTGTTAGGGAGGGTGTTCCAGGATTTTGTTCCCTGTGGTGTAGGTACACCCACAGTGCTGTTAGGGAGGGAGTTCCAGGATTTTGTCCTGTGTGGTGTAGGTACACCCATGGCGCTGTTAGGGAGGGAGTTCCAGGATTTTGTTCCCTGTGGTGTAGGTACATCCACAGTGCTGTTAGGGAGGGAGTTCCAGGATTTTGTTCCCTGTGGTGTAGGTACACCCACAGCGCTGTTAGTGAGGGAGTTCCAGGATTTTGTTCCCTGTGGTGTAGGTACACCCACAGTGCTGTTAGGGAGGGAGTTCCAGGATTTTGCAGAAGGACTGTGATATAATTAAAGAAATTGGCATAGAAAGGGAGGAGGTTCTAAGTGCTGTGACAGGCTTAAAAGTAGATAAATCTCCAGGCCCGGATGAAATGTATCCCAGGCTGTTGAGTGAGGCAAGGGAGGAGAGATAGCAGGGGCGCTGGCAATAATTTTCAATACCTCTCTGGCCACAAGAGGTGCCAGTGTGGTACCGTTATTCAAGAAAGGAGGAAGGGATAAACCAGGGAGCTACAGGCCAGTCAGTCTAACCTCAGTGGTGGGGAAACTATTGGAAGCAATTCTGAGGGACAGAACTAATCTGCCCTTGGAGAGACAGGGATTAATCAAGGGCAGTCAGCATGGTTTTGTTAAGGGGAGGTCATGTCTGACCAACTTGATTGAATTTTTCGAAGAGGTGAACCGGTGTGTAGACGAGGGAAACTCATTTGACGGAGTCTACTTGGGACTTCAGCAAGGCTTTTGATAAGGTCCCGCATGGGAGACTGATAATGAAGGTAAGAGCCCATGGGATCCAAGGCAATTTGGATCCAGAATTGGCTGAGTGGCAGGAAGCAGAGGGTGATGGCCGAGGGGTGTTTTTGTGACTGGATGCCTGTGTCCAGTGGGGTTCCACAGGGATTGGTGTTGAGCCCTTGCTGTTTGTGGTATATATAAACGATTTAGACTTGATTGTAGGAGGGTTGATCAGTAAATTCGCGGATCCCACTAAAATGGTGGGATGGTAAATAGTGAGGAGGATAGCCTTAGGTTACCGGAGGATGTAGACGGGCTGGTGAGCTGGGCTGATCAGTGGCAAATGGAATTTAATCCAGATAAGTGTGAGGTGATGCACTTGGGCAGGACAAACAAGGCACGGGAATACACCATGAACAGTGGGACCCTGGGAAGTACCGAGGATCAGAGGGACCTTGGAGTGCATGTCCACCGGTCCTTTAAGGTCGCGGGACAGGTACATAAGGTGGTTAAGAAGGCATTTCTGGAATTGGCATTATAGGAAGGATGTGATTGCACTAGAGAGAGTGCAGAGGAGATTTACCAGGATGTTGCCTGGGCTGGAGAGTTTTAGTTGTGAGGAGAGATTGGATAGACTGGGGTTATTTTCCCTGGAGCAGAGGAGATTGAGGGGGGACATGATTGAGATGTATAAAATGATGAGGGGCGTGGATCGGTTAGACAGGAAGGAATGTTTCCCCTTTGGTGGAGGGATCAATAACCAGGGGGCATAGATTTAAGGTAAGGGGGGGCAGGAGGTTTGGAGGGGATGTGAGGAAGAATTTTTTCACCCAGTGGGTGGTGGGAACCTGGATCTCGCTGCCTGAAAGGCAGAAACCCTCATAACATTGAAGAAGTACTTGGATGTGCACTTGCGATGATGCCCATGGCAGTCAAGGCTTATGGGCCTCGTGCTGGAAAAGGGGATTAGAATAGTTAGGTACTTGTTTGACTAGCGCAGACTGGAGGGGCCGAAGGGCCTTTTCCTGTGCTGTAGACCCATGTAACTTCTCTCAATCTCTCCTCATAAGAAAATCCCTCCATACCCAGGATTCAACCTGGTGAACCTTTTCTGGACTGCCTCCAATGCCAGGATATCTTCCCTTAGATAAGGGGACCGAAACTGTTCACCGTATTCCAGGTGTGGTCTAACCAGTGCCTTGTATAGTTTTAGTAAGACTTCCCTATTTTTATTTTCCATTCCCTTTGAAATAAAGGCCAATATTCCATTTCCCATCCCTATTACCTGCTGAACTTGTACGTTAGCTTTTTGTGATTCATGCACGAGGACCCCCAGATCCCTCTGTGCTGCAGCTTTCTGCAGTCTTTCTCCATGTAAATAATATTCAGCTCCTCTATTCTTCCTGACAAACTACAGAACCTCACATTTCCCCACATTATATCCCACCTGCCACGTTTTTGCCCATTCACTTCACCTGTCTACATATATATATATATATAAAAATAATTGGCTGTCGTACATTCACTCCCCTCATCCAAGTCATTTATATTGTCAATAATTGTGGCCCCAGCACTGATCCCTGTGGCACTCCACTAGTTACAGGTTGCCCCCCTGAAAATGCCCCCTTTATCCCAACTCTCTGTCTTCTGTTAGTTAGCCAGTCCTCTCTCCATGCGAATATACTACCCCCAACACCATGGGCTCTTACCTTATTAAATAGCCTCATGTGGTACCTTATCGAACGCCTTTGGAAAATCCAAATATATCACATCTACTGGTCCCCCTTTATCTATCCTGCTTGTTACCTCCTCAGAGAACTCTAATAAAATTGTCAGGCTTGATGAAGCCTTGCTGACTCTACCTGATTATATTACGTATTTCTAAATGCTCTGCTATTACATCCTTTATAATAGACTCCAACATGTTCCCAATGACAGATGTTAAGCTAACTGCCCTACAGTTTCCTGTTTAATTGTCCCCCTCCCGTTTTGAATAAGGGTGTTACATTGGCCACTCTCCAATCCTCTGGGACTTTTCCAGAATCTAAGGATTCTTGGAAGATTACTACCAGTGCACCCGCTATCTCTGCAGCTACTTCCTTTAATACCCTAGGATGCAACCCATCAGGTCCAGGGGGCTTATCGGCCTTTTGCCTCATTAGTTTCCCTAGTACTTTATCCCCAGTGATAGTTATTGTATTTAATTCCTCCCCCCTCCTTTTGCCCCTCGATTATTCAGTATTTTTGGAATGCTCTTAGTATCTTCTACTGTGAAGACTGAAGCAAAGTATTTACTCACCTCCTGTGCCATGTCCTGGCTCCCTCATTATTATTTCCCCAGCCTCATCCTGTAAGGGGCCTTGGCTCACTTTGGCCTCTCTTTTCCTTTTTATATATTTAAAGTAGCTCTCTCTCTCCGTTTTTATATGACTTGCTGGGTTACCCTCAAAGTTTATTTTCTCCCTCATTGTTATCTTTTTGGTCACCTTTTGTCGGTTTTTAAAACATTCCCAATCCTCTGACTTACCACGAATCTTTGCCACGTTGTATGTTTTTCCTTTCAATTTGATACTGTCCTTAACTTCCTTGGTTAACCATGTTTGGTTTATCCACTTCCTCGAATCCTCCTTCCTCGCTGGGATGTATCTTTGCTGAGAGTCACGAGCTACTTTCTTAAACGTCTGCCTTGGTTCATCAACCGGCTTTTCTGCTAAACTCCTCTCCCAGTCCCCTCCAGCCAACTCTGTCCCTCATTCCTTTGTCATCACCCTGACTTAAGCTTCGCCCAGTTTTTTTCTGACCCAAGTTTCTCACTCGCAAACTGAAGGCTAAATTCTGCCATGTTATGGTCACTGTTTCCTAGGAGATCTTTTACTCTGAGATCAGTTATTAAACCTGCCTCATTGCACATTACTAGAAGAGTGAGGAGGTGGGTGAGGGGTGGGGGGGGGATCTCATAGAAACCTATAAAATTCTAACTTGTTTGACCGGTGCAGACTCGAAGGGCCGCAGGGCCTTTTTCTGTACTGTAGACCTCTATGACTCGATGAACTGCCAGGTGCCATCACTTGTGCATTCTCCGTGGCCACGCCATATGCCAACCAATCAGCACACTCTTCACACAATATAAACTGTTGTTTTCTCCTTATACTGGTATTCTTGCAAGAGTCCTGATGAGTGCAAAACGAAAGCCTTGCACATCTCTCCTTTTTCAAAAAACACTCAAGCTCTGTGCTACCAAACCTTTTTTTGAATTCTTTCATGTCATATGGGCGTTGCTGCCTAGGCCAGTATTTATTGTTCATCCTTAAGCACCCTTGAGGTGGTGGTGGGGAGTTCCCTTCTTAAACCCTGCAGCCCCGACAACCCAACCAATCTGGGTTGGCCCTTGGTCCCTACACCCCTCCCTATCTCTGTAACCTCCTCCAGCCTCTACACCCCTCCCCATCTCTGTAACCTCCTCCAGCCTCTACACCCCTCCCCATCTCTGTAACCTCCTCCAGCCCCTACACCCCTCCCTATCTCTGTAACCTCCTCCAGCCCCTACACCCCTCCCTATCTCTGTAACCTCCGCCAGCCCCCTACACCCCTCCCTATCTCTGTAACCTCCTCCAGCCTCTACACCCCTCCCCATCTCTGTAACCTCCTCCAGCCTCTACACCCCTCCCCATCTCTGTAACCTCCTCCAGCCCCTACACCCCTCCCTATCTCTGTAACCTCCTCCAGCCCCTACACCCCTCCCTATCTCTGTAACCTCCGCCAGCCCCCTACACCCCTCCCTATCTCTGTAACCTCCGCCAGCCCCCTACACCCCTCCCTATCTCTGTAACCTCCGCCAGCCCCCTACACCCCTCCCTATCTCTGTAACCTCCTCCAGCCCCCTACACCCCTCCATATCTCTGTAACCTCCTCCAGCCCCTACACCCCTCCCTATCTCTGTAACCTCCTCCAGCTCCTACACCCCTCCCTATCTCTGTAACCTCCTCCAGCTCCTACACCCCTCCCTATCTCTGTAACCTCCTCCAGACCCTACACCCCTTCCTATCTCTGTAACCTCCTCCAGCCCCAACACCCCTCCCTATCTCTGTAACCTCCACCAGCCCCTGCACCCCTCCCTATCTCTGTAACCTCCTCCAGCCCCTACACCCCTCCCTATCTCTGTAACCTCCTCCAGCCCCTACACCCCTCCCTATCTCTGTAACCTCCTCCAGCCCCTACACCCCTCCCTATCTCTGTAACCTCCTCCAGCCCCCTACACCCCTCCCTATCTCTGTAACCTCCTCCAGCCCCCTACACCCCTCCCTATCTCTGTAACCTCCTCCAGCCCCCTACACCCCTCCCTATCTCTGTAACCTCCTCCAGCCCCCTACACCCCTCCCTATCTCTGTAACCTCCTCCAGCCCCCTACACCCCTCCCTATCTCTGTAACCTCCTCCAGCCCCCTACACCCCTCCCTATCTCTGTAACCTCCTCCAGCCCCCTACACCCCTCCCTATCTCTGTAACCTCCTCCAGCCCCCTACACCCCTCCCTATCTCTGTAACCTCCTCCAGCCCCCTACACCCCTCCCTATCTCTGTAACCACCACAAGCCTTTACAACCCTTCAAGGTGTCCGCGCTCCTCTAACAATGGCCCCCTTGAGCACCTCCTACCTCCTGCTCAAAGGTGGAATGAAGAGAGCTAAGGTCGTTGCGTCGCCACCCCCCGCTGCTGACCCTGTTACCCCCACCCCACCCCCCCCCTCCCCAGCCCACCCGTGTCAATGCTGGCTCTGTGATTCCTCACCTCTTCTGAATGAGGTAATCTTCCAGAATGTCCAGGCAGCGAACCATCTGGGAGAAGATGAGCACCTTGTGGCCCCCGGATTTCAGCTTGGGCAGGAGCTTGTCGATCAGGACCAACTTCCCTGCGGACTGGATCATGGCCTGCAGGTGGAAATCCAGTGCAATGGGATCGTGAATCTCGCGGAACTCCCCCAGAATCTTTTCCTCGGCCCCTGTGAGTCAGAATTCACAATCGTGAAAACAAAGGATGAGACAGGGAACAACTTCAAACCCCCTCGCTTCGATTCCAGCCTGTCACTCAGCCCCGGGTATCTGTTATTCTATATATAAACCGCCCCGAACCCCTCGATTAGATTCCAGCCTGTCACTCAGCCCCGGGTATCTGTTATTCTATATATAAACCACCCCGAACCCCTCGATTAGATTCCACTCTGTAACTCACTCCCGGGTATCTGTTATTCTATATATAAACCACCCCAAACCCCTCGATTAGATTCCAGTCTGTAACTCACTCCCGGGTATCTGTTATTCTATATATAAACCACCCCGAACCCCTCGATTAGATTCCAGTCTGTAACTCACACCCGGGTATCTGTTATTCTATATATAAACCGCCCCGAACCCCTCGATTAGATTCCAGCCTGTCACTCAGCCCCGGGTATCTGTTATTCTATATATAAACCACCCCGAACCCCTCGATTAGATTCCAGTCTGTAACTCACTCCCGGGTATCTGTTATTCTATATATAAACCACCCCGAACCCCTTGATTAGATTCCAGTCTGTAACTCACTCCCGGGTATCTGTTATTCTGTATATAAACCACCCCGAACCCCTCGATTAGATTCCAGTCTGTAACTCACTCCCGGGTATCTGTTATTCTATATATAAACCACCCCGAACCCCTCGATTAGATTCCAGTCTGTAACTCACTCCCGGGTATCTGTTATTCTATATATAAACCACCCCGAACCCCTCGATTAGATTGCAGTCTGTAACTCACTCCCGGGTATCTGTTATTCTATATATAAACCACCCCGAACACCTCGATTAGATTCCAGCCTGTCACTCAGCCCCGAGTATCTGTTATTCTATATATAAACCACCCCGAACCCCTCGATTAGATTCCAGTCTGTAACTCACTCCCGGGTATCTGTTATTCTATATATAAACCACCCCGAACCCCTTGATTAGATTCCAGTCTGTAACTCACTCCCGGGTATCTGTTATTCTATATATAAACCACCCCGAACCCCTCGATTAGATTCCAGTCTGTAACTCACTCCCGGGTATCTGTTATTCTATATATAAACCCCCCCGAACACCTCGATTAGATTCCAGTCTGTAACTCACTCCCGGGTATCTGTTATTCTATATATAAACCTCCCTGAACCCCTTGATTAGATTCCAGTCTGTAACTCACTCCCATGTATCTGTTATTCTATATATAAACCACCCCGAACCCCTCGATTAGATTCCAGTCTGTAACTCACTCCCGGGTATCTGCTATTCTATATATAAACCACCCCGAACCCCTCGATTAGATTCCAGTCTGTAACTCACTCCCGGGTATCTGTTATTCTATATATAAACCACCCCGAACCCCTCGATTAGATTCCAGTCTGTAACTCACTCCCGGGTATCTGTTATTCTATATATAAACCCCCCCGTACCCCTCGATTAGATTCCAGTCTGTAACTCACTCCCGGGTATCTGTTATTCTATATATAAACCACCCCGAACCCCTCGATTAGATTCCAGTCTGTAACTCACTCCCGGGTATCTGTTATTCTATATATAAACCACACCGAACCCCTCGATTAGATTCCAGTCTGTAACTCACTCCCGGGTATCTGTTATTCTATATATAAACCCCCCCGAGCCCCTCGATTAGATTCCAGTCTGTAACTCACTCCCGGGTATCTGTTATTCTATATATAAACCACCCCGAACCCCTCGCTTCGATTCCAGTCTGTCACTCAGCCCCGTGCATCTGTTATTCTATATATAAACCACCCGAACCCCTCGATTAGATTCCAGTCTGTAACTCACTCCCGTGCATCTGTTATTCTATATATAAACCACCCCGAACCCCTCGATTAGATTCCTGTCTGTAACTCACTCCCGGGTATCTGTTATTCTATATATAAACCCCCCCGAACCCCTCGATTAGATTCCAGTCTGTACCTCACTCCCGGGTATCTGTTATTCTATATATAAACCAGCCCGAACCCCTCGATTAGATTCCAGTCTGTAACTCACTCCCGGGTATCTGTTATTCTATATATAAACCACCCCGAACCCCTCGATTAGATTCCAGTCTGTAACTCACTCCCGGGTATCTGTTATTCTATATATAAACCACCCCGACCCCCTCGATTAGATTCCAGTCTGTAACTCACCCCCGGGTATCTGTTATTCTATATATAAACCACCCCGAACCCCTCGATTAGATTCCAGTCTGTAACTCACTCCCGGGTATCTGTTATTCTATATATAAACCACCCCGAACCCCTCGATTAGATTCCAGTCTGTAACTCACTCCCGGGCATCTGTTATTCTATATATAAACCACCCCGAACCCCTCGATTAGATTCCAGTCTGTAACTCACTCCCGGGTATCCGTTATTCTATATATAAACCAGCCCGAACCCCTCGATTAGATTCCAGTCTGTAACTCACTCCCGGGTATCTGTTATTCTATATATAAACCACCCCGAACCCCTCGTTTCGATTCCAGCCTGTCACACACTCCCGGGTATCTGTTATTCTATATATAAACTAACCCGAACCCCTCGATTAGATTCCAGTCTGTAACTCACTCCCGGGTATCTGTTATTCTATATATAAACCACCCCGAAGTCCTCGATTAGATTCCAGTCTGTAACACACTCCCGGGTATCTGTTATTCTATATATAAACCACCCCGAACCCCTCGATTAGATTCCACTCTGTAACTCCCTCCCGGGCATCTGTTATTCTATATATAAACCACCCCGAACCCCTCGATTAGATTCCAGTCTGTAACTCACTCCCGGGTATCTGTTATTCTATATATAAACCACCCCGAACCCCTCGATTAGATTCCAGTCTGTAACTCACTCCCGGGCATCTGTTATTCTGTATATAAACCCCCCCCCGAAACCCCTCGATTAGATTCCAGTCTGTAACTCACTCCCGGGTATCTGTTATTCTGTATATAAACCACCCCGAAGTCCTCGATTAGATTCCAGTCTGTAACTCACTCCCGGGTATCTGTTATTCTATATATAAACCACCCCGAACCCCTCGATTAGATTCCAGTCTGTAACTCACTCCCGGGTATCTGTTATTCTATATATAAACCACCCCGAACCCCTCGATTAGATTCCAGTCTGTAACTCACTCCCGGGTATCTGTTATTCTATATATAAACCACCCCGAACCCCTCGATTAGATTCCAGTCTGTAACTCACTCCCGGGTATCTGTTATTCTGTATATAAACCACCCCGAGCCCCTCGATTAGATTCCAGTCTGTAACTCACTCCCGGGTATCTGTTATTGTATATATAAACCACCCCGAACCCCTCGATTAGATTCCAGTCTGTAACTCACTCCCGGGTATCTGTTATTCTATATATAAACCACCCCGAACCCCTCAATTAGATTCCAGTCTGTAACTCACTCCCGGGTATCTGTTATTCTGTATATAAACCACCCCGAACCCCTCGATTAGATTCCAGTCTGTAACTCACTCCCGGGTATCTGTTATTCTATATATAAACACCCCGAACCCCTCGATTAGATTCCAGTCTATAACTCACTCCCGGGTATCTGTTATTCTATATATAAACCACCCTGAACCCCTCGATTAGATTCCAGTCTGTAACTCACTCCCGGGTATCTGTTATTCTATATATAAACCACCCCGAACCCCTAGATTAGATTCCAGTCTGTAACTCACTCCCGGGTATCTGTTATTCTATACATAAACCACCCCGAACCCCTCGATTAGATTCCAGTCTGTAACTCACTACCGGGTATCTATTATTCTATATATAAACCACCCTGAACCCCTCGATTAGATTCCAGTCTGTAACTCACTCCCGGGTATCTGTTATTCTATATATAAACCAACCCGAACCCCTCGATCAGATTCCAGTCTGTAACTCACTCCCGGGTATCTGTTATTCTATATATAAACCCCCCCAAACCCCTCGATTAGATTCCAGTCTGTAACTCACTCCCGGGTATCTGTTATTCTATATATAAACCACCCCGAACCCCTCGATTAGATTCCAGTCTGTAACTCACTCCCGGGTATCGGTTATTCTATCTATAAACCAGCCCGAACCTCTCGATTAGATTCCAGTCTGTAACTCACTCCCGGGTATCTGTTATTCTATATATAAACCCCCCCCGAACCACTCGATCAGATTCCAGTCTGTAACTCACTCCCGGGTATCTGTTATTCTATATATAAACACCCCGAACCCCTCGATTAGATTCCAGTCTGTAACTCACTCCCGGGCATCTGTTATTCTATATATAAACCACCCCGAACCCCTCGATTAGATTCCAGCCTGTAACTCACTCCCGGGCATCTGTTATTCTATATATAAACCACCCCGAACCCCTCGATTAGATTCCAGTCTGTATCTCACTCCCGGGTATCGGTTATTCTATCTATAAACCAGCCCGAACCCCTCGATTAGATTCCAGTCTGGAACTCACTCCCGGGTATCTGTTATTCTATGTATAAACCACCCGAACCCCTCGATTAGATTCCAGCCTGTAACTCACTCCCGGGTATCTGTTATTCTATATATAAACACCCCGAACCCCTCGATTAGATTCCAGTCTATAACTCACTCCCGGGTATCTGTTATTCTATACATAAACCACCCCGAACCCCTCGATTAGATTCCAGTCTGTAACTCACTACCGGGTATCTGTTATTCTATATATAAACACCCCGAACCCCTCGATTAGATTCCAGTCTATAACTCACTCCCGGGTATCTGTTATTCTATACATAAACCACCCCGAACCCCTCGATTAGATTCCAGTCTGTAACTCACTCCCGGGTATCTGTTATTCTATGTATAAACCACCCCGAACCCCTCGATTAGATTCCAGTCTGTAACTCACTCCCGGGTATCGGTTATTCTATCTATAAACCAGCCCGAACCCCTCGATTAGATTCCAGTCTGTAACTCACTCCCGGGTATCTGTTATTCTATATATAAACCCCCCGAACCCCTCGATTAGATTCCAGCCTGTAACTCACTCCCGGGTATCTGTTATTCTATATATAAACACCCCGAACCCCTCGATTAGATTCCAGTCTATAACTCACTCCCGGGTATCTGTTATTCTATACATAAACCACCCCGAACCCCTCGATTAGATTCCAGTCTGTAACTCACTCCCGGGTATCTGTTATTCTATATATAAACACCCCGAACCCCTCGATTAGACTCCAGTCTATAACTCACTCCCGGGTATCTGTTATTCTATACATAAACCACCCCGAACCCCTCGATTAGATTCCAGTCTGTAACTCACTCCCGGGTATCTGTTATTCTATGTATAAACCACCCCGAACCCCTCGATTAGATTCCAGTCTGTAACTCACTCCCGGGTATCTGTTATTCTATATATAAACACCCCGAACCCCTCGATTAGATTCCAGTCTGTATCTCACTCCCGGGTATCTGTTATTCTATATATAAACACCCCGAACCCCTCGATTAGATTCCAGTCAGTTACTCACTCCCGGGTATCTGTTATTCTATATATAAACCCCCCCGAACCCCTCGATTAGATTCCAGTCTGTAACTCACTCCCGGGTATCTGTTATTCTATATATAAATCACCCCGAACCCCTCGATTAGATTCCAGTCTGTAACTCACTCCCGGGTATCTGTTATTGTATATATAAACCACCTCGAACCCCTCGATTAGATTCCAGTCTGTAACTCACTCCCGGGTATCTGTTATTCTATATATAAACCACCCCGAACCTTTCGATTAGATTCCAGTCTGTAACTCACTCCCGGGTATCTGTTATTCTATATATAAACCACCCTGAACACTCTCGATTAGATTCCAGTCTGTAACTCAATCCCGGGTATCTGTTATTCTATATATAAACCACCCCGAACCCCTCGATTAGATTCCAGTCTCTAACTCACTCCCGGGTATCTGTTATTCTATATATAAACCACCCCGAACCCCTCGATTAGATTCCAGTCTGTAACTCACTCCCGGGTATCTGTTATTGTATATATAAACCACCTCGAACCCCTCGATTAGATTCCAGTCTGTAACTCACTCCCGGGTATCTGTTATTCTATATATAAACCACCCTGAACACTCTCGATTAGATTCCAGTCTGTAACTCAATCCCGGGTATCTGTTATTCTATATATAAACCACCCCGAACCCCTCGATTAGATTCCAGTCTCTAACTCACTCCCGGGTATCTGTTATTCTATATATAAACCACCCCGAACCCCTCGATTAGATTCCAGTCTGTAACTCACTCCCGGGTATCTGTTATTCTATATATAAACCACCCCGAACCCCTCGATTAGATTCCAGTCTGTAACTCACTCCTGGGTATCTGTTATTCTATATATAAACCACCCCGAACCCCTCGATTTGATTCCAGTCTGTAACTCACTCCCGGGTATCTGTTGTTCTATATATAAACCCCCCCCGAACCCCTCGATTAGATTCCAGTCTGTAACTCACTCCCGGGTATCTGTTATTCTATATATAAACCACCCCGAACCCCTCGATTAGATTCCTGTCTGTAACTCACTCCCGGGTATCTGTTATTCTATATATAAACCACCCCGAACCCCTCGATTAGATTCCAGTCTGTAACTCACTCCCGGGTATCTGTTATTCTATATATAAACCACCCTGAGCCCCTCGATTAGTTTCCAGTCTGTAACTCACTCCCGGGTATCTGTTATTCTATATATAAACCACCCCGAACCCCTCGATTAGATTCCAGTCTGTAACTCACTCCCGTGTATCTGTTATTCTATATATAAACCACCCCGAACACCTCGATAAGATTCCAGTCTGTGACTCACTCCCGTGTATCTGTTATTCTATATATAAACCACCCCGAACCCCTCGATTAGATTCCAGTCTGTAACTCACTCCCGGGTATCTGTTATTCTATATATAAACCACCCCGAACCCCTCGATTAGATTCCAGTCTGTAACTCACTCCCGGGTATCTGTTATTCTATATATAAACCACCCCGAACCACTCGATTAGATTCCTGTCTGTCACTCACTCCCGAGTATCTGTTATTCTATATATAAACCCCCCCGAACCCCTCGATTAGATTCCAGTCTGTAACTCACTCCCGGGTATCTGTTATTCTATATATAAACCACCCCGAACCCCTCGATTCGATTCCAGTCTGTAACTCACTCCCGGGTATCTGTTATTCTATATATAAACCACCCCGAACCCCTCGATTAGATTCCAGTCTGTAACTCACTCCCGGGTATCTGTTATTCTATATATAAGCCACCCCGAACCCCTCGATTAGATTCCAGTCTGTAACTCACTCCCAGGTATCTGTTATTCTATATATAAACCACCCCGAACCCCTCGATTAGATTCCAGTCTGTAACTTACTCCCGGGTATCTGTTATTCTATATATAAACCACCCCGAACCCCTCGATTCGATTCCAGTCTGTAACTCACTCCCGGGTATCTGTTATTCTATACATAAACCACCCCGAACCCCTCGATTAGATTCCAGTCTGTAACTCACTCCCGGGTATCTGTTATTCTATGTATAAACCACCCCGAACCCCTCGATTAGATTCCAGTCTGTAACTCACTCCCGGGTATCGGTTATTCTATCTATAAACCAGCCCGAACCCCTCGATTAGATTCCAGTCTGTAACTCACTCCCGGGTATCTGTTATTCTATATATAAACCCCCCGAACCCCTCGATTAGATTCCAGCCTGTAACTCACTCCCGGGTATCTGTTATTCTATATATAAACACCCCGAACCCCTCGATTAGATTCCAGTCTATAACTCACTCCCGGGTATCTGTTATTCTATACATAAACCACCCCGAACCCCTCGATTAGATTCCAGTCTGTAACTCACTCCCGGGTATCTGTTATTCTATATATAAACACCCCGAACCCCTCGATTAGACTCCAGTCTATAACTCACTCCCGGGTATCTGTTATTCTATACATAAACCACCCCGAACCCCTCGATTAGATTCCAGTCTGTAACTCACTCCCGGGTATCTGTTATTCTATGTATAAACCACCCCGAACCCCTCGATTAGATTCCAGTCTGTAACTCACTCCCGGGTATCTGTTATTCTATATATAAACACCCCGAACCCCTCGATTAGATTCCAGTCTGTAACTCACTCCCGGGTATCTGTTATTCTATATATAAACACCCCGAACCCCTCGATTAGATTCCAGTCAGTTACTCACTCCCGGGTATCTGTTATTCTATATATAAACCCCCCCGAACCCCTCGATTAGATTCCAGTCTGTAACTCACTCCCGGGTATCTGTTATTCTATATATAAACACCCCGAACCCCTCGATTAGACTCCAGTCTATAACTCACTCCCGGGTATCTGTTATTCTATACATAAACCACCCCGAACCCCTCGATTAGATTCCAGTCTGTAACTCACTCCCGGGTATCTGTTATTCTATGTATAAACCACCCCGAACCCCTCGATTAGATTCCAGTCTGTAACTCACTCCCGGGTATCTGTTATTCTATATATAAACACCCCGAACCCCTCGATTAGATTCCAGTCTGTATCTCACTCCCGGGTATCTGTTATTCTATATATAAACACCCCGAACCCCTCGATTAGATTCCAGTCAGTTACTCACTCCCGGGTATCTGTTATTCTATATATAAACCCCCCCGAACCCCTCGATTAGATTCCAGTCTGTAACTCACTCCCGGGTATCTGTTATTCTATATATAAATCACCCCGAACCCCTCGATTAGATTCCAGTCTGTAACTCACTCCCGGGTATCTGTTATTGTATATATAAACCACCTCGAACCCCTCGATTAGATTCCAGTCTGTAACTCACTCCCGGGTATCTGTTATTCTATATATAAACCACCCCGAACCTTTCGATTAGATTCCAGTCTGTAACTCACTCCCGGGTATCTGTTATTCTATATATAAACCACCCTGAACACTCTCGATTAGATTCCAGTCTGTAACTCAATCCCGGGTATCTGTTATTCTATATATAAACCACCCCGAACCCCTCGATTAGATTCCAGTCTCTAACTCACTCCCGGGTATCTGTTATTCTATATATAAACCACCCCGAACCCCTCGATTAGATTCCAGTCTGTAACTCACTCCCGGGTATCTGTTATTGTATATATAAACCACCTCGAACCCCTCGATTAGATTCCAGTCTGTAACTCACTCCCGGGTATCTGTTATTCTATATATAAACCACCCTGAACACTCTCGATTAGATTCCAGTCTGTAACTCAATCCCGGGTATCTGTTATTCTATATATAAACCACCCCGAACCCCTCGATTAGATTCCAGTCTCTAACTCACTCCCGGGTATCTGTTATTCTATATATAAACCACCCCGAACCCCTCGATTAGATTCCAGTCTGTAACTCACTCCCGGGTATCTGTTATTCTATATATAAACCACCCCGAACCCCTCGATTAGATTCCAGTCTGTAACTCACTCCTGGGTATCTGTTATTCTATATATAAACCACCCCGAACCCCTCGATTTGATTCCAGTCTGTAACTCACTCCCGGGTATCTGTTGTTCTATATATAAACCCCCCCCGAACCCCTCGATTAGATTCCAGTCTGTAACTCACTCCCGGGTATCTGTTATTCTATATATAAACCACCCCGAACCCCTCGATTAGATTCCTGTCTGTAACTCACTCCCGGGTATCTGTTATTCTATATATAAACCACCCCGAACCCCTCGATTAGATTCCAGTCTGTAACTCACTCCCGGGTATCTGTTATTCTATATATAAACCACCCTGAGCCCCTCGATTAGTTTCCAGTCTGTAACTCACTCCCGGGTATCTGTTATTCTATATATAAACCACCCCGAACCCCTCGATTAGATTCCAGTCTGTAACTCACTCCCGTGTATCTGTTATTCTATATATAAACCACCCCGAACACCTCGATAAGATTCCAGTCTGTGACTCACTCCCGTGTATCTGTTATTCTATATATAAACCACCCCGAACCCCTCGATTAGATTCCAGTCTGTAACTCACTCCCGGGTATCTGTTATTCTATATATAAACCACCCCGAACCCCTCGATTAGATTCCAGTCTGTAACTCACTCCCGGGTATCTGTTATTCTATATATAAACCACCCCGAACCACTCGATTAGATTCCTGTCTGTCACTCACTCCCGAGTATCTGTTATTCTATATATAAACCCCCCCGAACCCCTCGATTAGATTCCAGTCTGTAACTCACTCCCGGGTATCTGTTATTCTATATATAAACCACCCCGAACCCCTCGATTCGATTCCAGTCTGTAACTCACTCCCGGGTATCTGTTATTCTATATATAAACCACCCCGAACCCCTCGATTAGATTCCAGTCTGTAACTCACTCCCGGGTATCTGTTATTCTATATATAAGCCACCCCGAACCCCTCGATTAGATTCCAGTCTGTAACTCACTCCCAGGTATCTGTTATTCTATATATAAACCACCCCGAACCCCTCGATTAGATTCCAGTCTGTAACTTACTCCCGGGTATCTGTTATTCTATATATAAACCACCCCGAACCCCTCGATTCGATTCCAGTCTGTAACTCACTCCCGGGTATCTGTTATTCTATACATAAACCACCCCGAACCCCTCGATTAGATTCCAGTCTGTAACTCACTCCCGGGTATCTGTTATTCTATGTATAAACCACCCCGAACCCCTCGATTAGATTCCAGTCTGTAACTCACTCCCGGGTATCGGTTATTCTATCTATAAACCAGCCCGAACCCCTCGATTAGATTCCAGTCTGTAACTCACTCCCGGGTATCTGTTATTCTATATATAAACCCCCCGAACCCCTCGATTAGATTCCAGCCTGTAACTCACTCCCGGGTATCTGTTATTCTATATATAAACACCCCGAACCCCTCGATTAGATTCCAGTCTATAACTCACTCCCGGGTATCTGTTATTCTATACATAAACCACCCCGAACCCCTCGATTAGATTCCAGTCTGTAACTCACTCCCGGGTATCTGTTATTCTATATATAAACACCCCGAACCCCTCGATTAGACTCCAGTCTATAACTCACTCCCGGGTATCTGTTATTCTATACATAAACCACCCCGAACCCCTCGATTAGATTCCAGTCTGTAACTCACTCCCGGGTATCTGTTATTCTATGTATAAACCACCCCGAACCCCTCGATTAGATTCCAGTCTGTAACTCACTCCCGGGTATCTGTTATTCTATATATAAACCGCCCCGAACCCCTCGATTAGATTCCAGCCTGTCACTCAGCCCCGGGTATCTGTTATTCTATATATAAACCACCCCGAACCCCTCGATTAGATTCCACTCTGTAACTCACTCCCGGGTATCTGTTATTCTATATATAAACCACCCCAAACCCCTCGATTAGATTCCAGTCTGTAACTCACTCCCGGGTATCTGTTATTCTATATATAAACCACCCCGAACCCCTCGATTAGATTCCAGTCTGTAACTCACACCCGGGTATCTGTTATTCTATATATAAACCGCCCCGAACCCCTCGATTAGATTCCAGCCTGTCACTCAGCCCCGGGTATCTGTTATTCTATATATAAACCACCCCGAACCCCTCGATTAGATTCCAGTCTGTAACTCACTCCCGGGTATCTGTTATTCTATATATAAACCACCCCGAACCCCTTGATTAGATTCCAGTCTGTAACTCACTCCCGGGTATCTGTTATTCTGTATATAAACCACCCCGAACCCCTCGATTAGATTCCAGTCTGTAACTCACTCCCGGGTATCTGTTATTCTATATATAAACCACCCCGAACCCCTCGATTAGATTCCAGTCTGTAACTCACTCCCGGGTATCTGTTATTCTATATATAAACCACCCCGAACACCTCGATTAGATTCCAGCCTGTCACTCAGCCCCGAGTATCTGTTATTCTATATATAAACCACCCCGAACCCCTCGATTAGATTCCAGTCTGTAACTCACTCCCGGGTATCTGTTATTCTATATATAAACCACCCCGAACCCCTTGATTAGATTCCAGTCTGTAACTCACTCCCGGGTATCTGTTATTCTATATATAAACCACCCCGAACCCCTCGATTAGATTCCAGTCTGTAACTCACTCCCGGGTATCTGTTATTCTATATATAAACCCCCCCGAACACCTCGATTAGATTCCAGTCTGTAACTCACTCCCAGGTATCTGTTATTCTATATATAAACCTCCCTGAACCCCTTGATTAGATTCCAGTCTGTAACTCACTCCCATGTATCTGTTATTCTATATATAAACCACCCCGAACCCCTCGATTAGATTCCAGTCTGTAACTCACTCCCGGGTATCTGCTATTCTATATATAAACCACCCCGAACCCCTCGATTAGATTCCAGTCTGTAACTCACTCCCGGGTATCTGTTATTCTATATATAAACCACCCCGAACCCCTCGATTAGATTCCAGTCTGTAACTCACTCCCGGGTATCTGTTATTCTATATATAAACCCCCCCGTACCCCTCGATTAGATTCCAGTCTGTAACTCACTCCCGGGTATCTGTTATTCTATATATAAACCACCCCGAACCCCTCGATTAGATTCCAGTCTGTAACTCACTCCCGGGTATCTGTTATTCTATATATAAACCACACCGAACCCCTCGATTAGATTCCAGTCTGTAACTCACTCCCGGGTATCTGTTATTCTATATATAAACCCCCCCGAGCCCCTCGATTAGATTCCAGTCTGTAACTCACTCCCGGGTATCTGTTATTCTATATATAAACCACCCCGAACCCCTCGCTTCGATTCCAGTCTGTCACTCAGCCCCGTGCATCTGTTATTCTATATATAAACCACCCGAACCCCTCGATTAGATTCCAGTCTGTAACTCACTCCCGTGCATCTGTTATTCTATATATAAACCACCCCGAACCCCTCGATTAGATTCCTGTCTGTAACTCACTCCCGGGTATCTGTTATTCTATATATAAACCCCCCCGAACCCCTCGATTAGATTCCAGTCTGTACCTCACTCCCGGGTATCTGTTATTCTATATATAAACCAGCCCGAACCCCTCGATTAGATTCCAGTCTGTAACTCACTCCCGGGTATCTGTTATTCTATATATAAACCACCCCGAACCCCTCGATTAGATTCCAGTCTGTAACTCACTCCCGGGTATCTGTTATTCTATATATAAACCACCCCGACCCCCTCGATTAGATTCCAGTCTGTAACTCACCCCCGGGTATCTGTTATTCTATATATAAACCACCCCGAACCCCTCGATTAGATTCCAGTCTGTAACTCACTCCCGGGTATCTGTTATTCTATATATAAACCACCCCGAACCCCTCGATTAGATTCCAGTCTGTAACTCACTCCCGGGCATCTGTTATTCTATATATAAACCACCCCGAACCCCTCGATTAGATTCCAGTCTGTAACTCACTCCCGGGTATCCGTTATTCTATATATAAACCAGCCCGAACCCCTCGATTAGATTCCAGTCTGTAACTCACTCCCGGGTATCTGTTATTCTATATATAAACCACCCCGAACCCCTCGTTTCGATTCCAGCCTGTCACACACTCCCGGGTATCTGTTATTCTATATATAAACTAACCCGAACCCCTCGATTAGATTCCAGTCTGTAACTCACTCCCGGGTATCTGTTATTCTATATATAAACCACCCCGAAGTCCTCGATTAGATTCCAGTCTGTAACACACTCCCGGGTATCTGTTATTCTATATATAAACCACCCCGAACCCCTCGATTAGATTCCACTCTGTAACTCCCTCCCGGGCATCTGTTATTCTATATATAAACCACCCCGAACCCCTCGATTAGATTCCAGTCTGTAACTCACTCCCGGGTATCTGTTATTCTATATATAAACCACCCCGAACCCCTCGATTAGATTCCAGTCTGTAACTCACTCCCGGGCATCTGTTATTCTGTATATAAACCCCCCCCCGAAACCCCTCGATTAGATTCCAGTCTGTAACTCACTCCCGGGTATCTGTTATTCTGTATATAAACCACCCCGAAGTCCTCGATTAGATTCCAGTCTGTAACTCACTCCCGGGTATCTGTTATTCTATATATAAACCACCCCGAACCCCTCGATTAGATTCCAGTCTGTAACTCACTCCCGGGTATCTGTTATTCTATATATAAACCACCCCGAACCCCTCGATTAGATTCCAGTCTGTAACTCACTCCCGGGTATCTGTTATTCTATATATAAACCACCCCGAACCCCTCGATTAGATTCCAGTCTGTAACTCACTCCCGGGTATCTGTTATTCTGTATATAAACCACCCCGAGCCCCTCGATTAGATTCCAGTCTGTAACTCACTCCCGGGTATCTGTTATTGTATATATAAACCACCCCGAACCCCTCGATTAGATTCCAGTCTGTAACTCACTCCCGGGTATCTGTTATTCTATATATAAACCACCCCGAACCCCTCAATTAGATTCCAGTCTGTAACTCACTCCCGGGTATCTGTTATTCTGTATATAAACCACCCCGAACCCCTCGATTAGATTCCAGTCTGTAACTCACTCCCGGGTATCTGTTATTCTATATATAAACACCCCGAACCCCTCGATTAGATTCCAGTCTATAACTCACTCCCGGGTATCTGTTATTCTATATATAAACCACCCTGAACCCCTCGATTAGATTCCAGTCTGTAACTCACTCCCGGGTATCTGTTATTCTATATATAAACCACCCCGAACCCCTAGATTAGATTCCAGTCTGTAACTCACTCCCGGGTATCTGTTATTCTATACATAAACCACCCCGAACCCCTCGATTAGATTCCAGTCTGTAACTCACTACCGGGTATCTATTATTCTATATATAAACCACCCTGAACCCCTCGATTAGATTCCAGTCTGTAACTCACTCCCGGGTATCTGTTATTCTATATATAAACCAACCCGAACCCCTCGATCAGATTCCAGTCTGTAACTCACTCCCGGGTATCTGTTATTCTATATATAAACCCCCCCAAACCCCTCGATTAGATTCCAGTCTGTAACTCACTCCCGGGTATCTGTTATTCTATATATAAACCACCCCGAACCCCTCGATTAGATTCCAGTCTGTAACTCACTCCCGGGTATCGGTTATTCTATCTATAAACCAGCCCGAACCTCTCGATTAGATTCCAGTCTGTAACTCACTCCCGGGTATCTGTTATTCTATATATAAACCCCCCCCGAACCACTCGATCAGATTCCAGTCTGTAACTCACTCCCGGGTATCTGTTATTCTATATATAAACACCCCGAACCCCTCGATTAGATTCCAGTCTGTAACTCACTCCCGGGCATCTGTTATTCTATATATAAACCACCCCGAACCCCTCGATTAGATTCCAGCCTGTAACTCACTCCCGGGCATCTGTTATTCTATATATAAAACCACCCCGAACCCCTCGATTAGATTCCAGTCTGTATCTCACTCCCGGGTATCGGTTATTCTATCTATAAACCAGCCCGAACCCCTCGATTAGATTCCAGTCTGTAACTCACTCCCGGGTATCTGTTATTCTATGTATAAACCACCCGAACCCCTCGATTAGATTCCAGCCTGTAACTCACTCCCGGGTATCTGTTATTCTATATATAAACCACCCCGAACCCCTCGATTAGATTCCAGTCTATAACTCACTCCCGGGTATCTGTTATTCTATACATAAACCACCCCGAACCCCTCGATTAGATTCCAGTCTGTAACTCACTACCGGGTATCTGTTATTCTATATATAAACACCCCGAACCCCTCGATTAGATTCCAGTCTATAACTCACTCCCGGGTATCTGTTATTCTATACATAAACCACCCCGAACCCCTCGATTAGATTCCAGTCTGTAACTCACTCCCGGGTATCTGTTATTCTATGTATAAAACCACCCCGAACCCCTCGATTAGATTCCAGTCTGTAACTCACTCCCGGGTATCGGTTATTCTATCTATAAACCAGCCCGAACCCCTCGATTAGATTCCAGTCTGTAACTCACTCCCGGGTATCTGTTATTCTATATATAAACCCCCCCCGAACCCCTCGATTAGATTCCAGCCTGTAACTCACTCCCGGGTATCTGTTATTCTATATATAAACACCCCGAACCCCTCGATTAGATTCCAGTCTATAACTCACTCCCGGGTATCTGTTATTCTATACATAAACCACCCCGAACCCCTCGATTAGATTCCAGTCTGTAACTCACTCCCGGGTATCTGTTATTCTATATATAAACACCCCGAACCCCTCGATTAGACTCCAGTCTATAACTCACTCCCGGGTATCTGTTATTCTATACATAAACCACCCCGAACCCCTCGATTAGATTCCAGTCTGTAACTCACTCCCGGGTATCTGTTATTCTATGTATAAACCACCCCGAACCCCTCGATTAGATTCCAGTCTGTAACTCACTCCCGGGTATCTGTTATTCTATATATAAACACCCCGAACCCCTCGATTAGATTCCAGTCTGTATCTCACTCCCGGGTATCTGTTATTCTATATATAAACACCCCGAACCCCTCGATTAGATTCCAGTCAGTTACTCACTCCCGGGTATCTGTTATTCTATATATAAACCCCCCGAACCCCTCGATTAGATTCCAGTCTGTAACTCACTCCCGGGTATCTGTTATTCTATATATAAATCACCCCGAACCCCTCGATTAGATTCCAGTCTGTAACTCACTCCCGGGTATCTGTTATTGTATATATAAACCACCTCGAACCCCTCGATTAGATTCCAGTCTGTAACTCACTCCCGGGTATCTGTTTATTCTATATATAAACCACCCCGAACCTTTCGATTAGATTCCCAGTCTGTAACTCACTCCCGGGTATCTGTTATTCTATATATAAACCACCCTGAACACTCTCGATTAGATTCCAGTCTGTAACTCAATCCCGGGTATCTGTTATTCTATATATAAACCACCCCGAACCCCTCGATTAGATTCCAGTCCTCTAACTCACTCCCGGGTATCTGTTATTCTATATATAAACCACCCCGAACCCCTCGATTAGATTCCAGTCTGTAAACTCACTCCCGGGTATCTGTTATTGTATATATAAACCCACCTCGAACCCCTCGATTAGATTCCCAGTCTGTAACTCACTCCCGGGTATCTGTTATTCTATATATAATAACCACCCTGAACACTCTCGATTAGATTCCAGTCTGTAACTCAATCCCGGGTATCTGTTATTCTATATATAAACCACCCCGAACCCCTCGATTAGATTCCAGTCTCTAACTCACTCCCGGGTATCTGTTATTCTATATATAAACCAACCCCGAACCCCTCGATTAGATTCCAGTCTGTAACTCACTCCCGGGTATCTGTTATTCTATATATAAAACCACCCCCGAACCCCTCGATTAGATTCCAGTCTGTAACTCACTCCTGGGTATCTGTTATTCTATATATAAACCACCCCGAACCCCTCGATTTTGATTCCAGTCTGTAACTCACTCCCGGTATCTGTTGTTCTATATATAAACCCCCCCCCGAACCCCTCGAATTAGATTCCAGTCTGTAACTCACTCCCGGGTATCTGTTATTCTATATATAAAACCCACCCCGAACCCCTCGATTAGATTCCTGTCTGTAACTCACTCCCGGGTATCTGTTATTCTAGTATATAAACCACACCCCGAACCCCTCGATTAGATTCCAGTCTGTAACTCACTCCCGGGTATCTGTTATTCTATATATAAACCACCCTGAGCCCCTCGATTAGTTTCCAGTCTGTAACTCACTCCCGGGTATCTGTTATTCTATATATAAAACCACCCCGAACCCCCTCGATTAGATTCCAGTCTGTAACTCACTCCCGTGTATCTGTTATTCTTATATATAAACCACCCCGAACACCTCGATAAGATTCCAGTCTGTGACTCACTCCCGTGTATCTGTTATTCTATATATAAAACCACCCCGAACCCCTCGATTAGATTCCAGTCTGTAACTCACTCCCGGGTATCTGTTATTCTATATATAAACCACCCCGAACCCCCTCGATTAGATTCCAGTCTGTAACTCACTCCCGGGTATCTGTTATTCTATATATAAACCACCCCCGAACCACTCGATTAGATTCCTGTCTGTCACTCACTCCCGAGTATCTGTTATTCTATAATATAAACCCCCCCGAACCCCCTCGATTAGATTCCAGTCTGTAACTCACTCCCGGGTATCTGTTATTCTATATATAAACCACCCCGAACCCCTCGATTCGATTTCCAGTCTGTAACTCACTCCCGGGTATCTGTTATTTCTATATATAAACCACCCCCGAACCCCTCGATTAGATTCCAGTCTGTAACTCACTCCCGGGTATCTGTTATTCTATATATATAGCCACCCCGAACCCCTCGATTAGATTCCAGTCTGTAACTCACTCCCAGGTATCTGTTATTCTATATATAAACCACCCCGAACCCCTCGATTAGATTCCAGTCTGTAACTTACTCCCGGGTATCTGTTATTCTATATATAAACCACCCCGAACCCCCTCGATTCGATTCCAGTCTGTAACTCACTCCCGGGTATCTGTTATTCTATACATAAACCACCCCGAACCCCTCGATTAGATTCCAGTCTGTAACTCACTCCCCGGGTATCTGTTATTCTATGTATAAAACCACCCCGAACCCCTCGATTAGATTCCAGTCTGTAACTCACTCCCGGGTATCGGTTATTCTATCTATAAACCAGCCCGAACCCCTCGATTAGATTCCAGTCTGTAACTCACTCCCGGGTATCTGTTATTCTATATATAAAACCCCCCGAACCCCTCGATTAGATTCCAGCCTGTAACTCACTCCCGGGTATCTGTTATTCTATATATAAACACCCCGAACCCCTCGATTAGATTCCAGTCTATAACTCACTCCCGGGTATCTGTTTTATTCTATACATAAAACCCACCCCCGAACCCCCTCGATTAGATTCCAGTCTGTAACTCACTCCCGGGTATCTGTTATTCTATATATAAAAACACCCCGAACCCCTCGATTAGACTCCAGTCTATAACTCACTCCCGGGTATCTGTTATTCTATACATAAACCACCCCGAACCCCTCGATTAGATTCCAGTCTGTAACTCACTCCCGGGTATCTGTTATTCTATGTATAAACCACCCCGAACCCCTCGATTAGATTCCAGTCTGTAACTCACTCCCCGGGTATCTGTTATTCTATATATAAAACACCCCGAACCCCCTCGATTAGATTCCAGTCCTGT
>JANJGN010005091.1:0-26899 GCA_026770705.1 Isurus oxyrinchus
GACAGACAGACAGAGAGCGACAGACAGACAGAGAGCGACAGACAGACAGAGAGCGACAGACAGACAGAGAGCGACAGACAGACAGAGAGCGACAGACAGACAGAGAGCGACAGACAGACAGAGAGCGACAGACAGACAGAGAGCGACAGACAGACAGAGACAGAGGGGTGGAGGGTTTTAAGGGGGGGGAAATTCCAGAGCTTAGGCTCCTTCCCAGGCAGCTGAAGGCCCGGCTGCCAATGGTGGAACGATGGGAATCGGGAGATACTCGAGAGGCCGGAATCGGAGGAGCTCAGAGATCTCGGAGGGTTGTAGATGGTTCCAGAGATAGGGAGGGAGGGAGGGGGTGAGGGAGGGATTTGAACAGGAGGATGAGAATTGTAGGATCTGGAGGAGGTTACAGAGATAGGGAGGGAGGGGGTGAGGGAGGGATTTGAACAGGAGGATGAGAATTGTAGGGGCTGGAGGAGGTTACAGAGATAGGGAGGGAGGGGGTGAGGGAGGGACACTCACCTTGGTGAAGAGACGCCACCACTGCCAGTAGCGCAGTTTCAGGTAGGCGACACAGTTCCTCTGCAGCACCTTGAGGGCACTGAGCTGCTGCTGCCTCTTGTTGAAGGCCCTGTGACAGAGTTAGAGAGAGGTCACTCGCTGGTCTGAATACGGAGCACTGGGATAAGCCCCCCCACATCCCCCCTCCGACAGGGGAACAGGCTGCCCGGTGTCTGAGTGTAAATGGGGGGAGAGGTGGGTGAGAGGGTTAATCCCCCCCTCCCTCCAATAGGGAAACAGGCTGCCCGGTGTCTGAGTGTAAATGGGGGGAGAGGTGGGTGAGAGGGTTAATCACCCCTCCCTCCCTCCGATAGGGGAACAGGCTGCCCAGTGTCTGAGTGTAAATGGGGGGAGAGGTGGGTGAGAGGGTTAATCCCCCCTCCCTCCGATAGGGGAACAGGCTGCCCGGTGTCTGAGTGTAAATGGGGGGAGAGGTGGGTGAGAGGGTTGATCCCCACCTCCTCCCTCCGATAGGGGAACAGGCTGCCCGGTGTCTGAGTATAAATGGGGGGAGAGGTGAGTGAGAGGGTTAATCCCTCCCCTCCCTCTGATAGGGGAACAGGCTGCCCGGTGTCTGAGTGTAAATGGGGGGAGAGGTGGGTGAGAGGGTTAATCCCCCCTCCCTCCCTCCGATAGGGGAACAGGCTGCCCGGTGTCTGAGTGTAAATGGGGGGAGAGGTGGGTGAGAGGGTTAATCCCCCCCTCCCTCCGATAGGGGAACAGGCTGCCCGGTGTCTGAGTGTAAATGGGGGGAGAGGTGGGTGAGAGGGTTAATCCCCCTCCCTCCCGCCGATAGGGGAACAGACTGCCCGGTGTCTGAGTGTAAATGGGGGGAGACATGGGTGAGAGGGTTAATCCCCTCCTCCCTCCGATAGGGGAACAGGCTGCCCGGTGTCTGAGTGTAAATGGGGGGAGAGGTGGGTGAGAGGGTTAATCCTCCCAACCTCCGATAGGGGAACAGACTGCCCGGTGTCTGAGTGTAAATGGGGGGAGAGGTGGGTGAGAGGGTTAATCCCCCCCTCCCTCCGATAGGGGAACAGGCTGCCCGGTGTCTGAGTGTAAATGGGGGGAGAGGTGGGTGAGAGGGTTAATCCCCCTCCCTCCCGCCGATAGGGGAACAGACTGCCCGGTGTCTGAGTGTAAATGGGGGGAGACATGGGTGAGAGGGTTAATCCCCTCCTCCCTCCGATAGGGGAACAGGCTGCCCGGTGTCTGAGTGTAAATGGGGGGAGAGGTGGGTGAGAGGGTTAATCCTCCCAACCTCCGATAGGGGAACAGACTGCCCGGTGTCTGAGTGTAAATGGGGGGAGAGGTGGGTGAGAGGGTTAATCCCCCCCCCTCCCTCCGATAGGGGAACAGGCTGCCCGGTGTCTGAGTGTAAATGGGGGGAGAGGTGGGTGAGAGGGTTAATCCCCCCTCCCTCCGATAGGGGAACAGGCTGCCCGGTGTCTGAGTGTAAATGGGGGGAGAGGTAGGTGAGAGGGTTAATCCCCCTCCCTCCGATAGGGGAACAGGCTGCCCGGTGTCTGAGTGTAAATGGGGGGAGAGGTGGGTGAGAGGGTTAATCCCCCCTCCCTCCGATAGGGGAACAGGCTGCCCGGTGTCTGAGTGTAAATGGGGGGAGAGGTGGGTGAGGGTTAATCCTGCCCCCCCCTCCACTCCCTCCGATAGGGGAACAGGCTGCCCGGTGTCTGAGTGTAAATGGGGGGAGAGGTGGGTGAGAGGGTTAATCCCCCTCCCTCCCTCCGATAGGGGAACAGGCTGCCCGGTGTCTGAGTGTAAATGGGGGGAGAGGTGGGTGAGAGGGTTAATCCCCCCTCCCTCCGATAGGGGAACAGGCTGCCGAGTGTCTGAGTGTAAATGGGGGGAGAGGTGGGTGAGAGGGTGAATCCCCCCCCTCCCTCCGATAGGGGAACAGGCTGCCCGGTGTCTGAGTGTAAATGGGGGGAGAGGTGGGTGGGAGGGTTAATCCCCCCTCCCTCCGATAGGGGAACAGGCTGCCCGGTGTCTGAGTGTAAATGGGGGGAGAGGTAGGTGAGAGGGTTAATCCCCCTCCCTCCGATAGGGGAACAGGCTGCCCGGTGTCTGAGTGTAAATGGGGGGAGAGGTGGGTGAGTGGGTTAATCCCCCCTCCCTCCGATAGGGGAACAGGCTGCCCAGTGTCTGAGTGTAAATGGGGGGAGAGGTAGGTGAGAGGGTGAATCCCCCCCCTCCCTCCGATAGGGGAACAGGCTGCCCGGTGTCTGAGTGTAAATGGGGGGAGAGGTGGGTGAGAGGGTTAATCCCCCCCCCTCCCTCTCTCCGATAGGGGAACAGGCTGCCCGGTGTCTGAGTGTAAATGGGGGTAGAGTTGGGTGAGAGGGTTAATCTCCGCCCCCCCACTCCCTCCGATAGGGGAACAGGCTGCCCGGTGTCTGAGTGTAAATGGGGGGAGAGGTGTGTGAGAGGGTGAATCCCCCCCCTCCCTCCGATAGGGGAACAGGCTGCCCGGTGTCTGAGTTTAAATGGGGGGAGAGGTGGGTGAGAGGGTGAATCCCCCCCCTCCCTCCGATAGGGGAACAGGCTGCCCGGTGTCTGAGTGTAAATGGGGGGAGAGGTGGGTGAGAGGGTTAATCCCCCCTCCCTCCGATAGGGGCACAGGCTGCCCGGTGTCTGAGTGTAAATGGGGGGAGAGGTGGGTGAGAGGGTTAATCCCCCCTCCCTCTGATAGGGGAACAGGCTGCCCGGTGTCTGAGTGTAAATGGGGGGAGAGGTGGGTGAGAGGGTTAATCCTCCCTCCCTCCGATAGGGGAACAGGCTGCCCGGTGTCTGAGTGTAAATGGGGGGAGAGGTGGGTGAGAGGGTTAATCCCCCCTCCCTCCGATAGGGGAACAGGCTGCCCGGTGTCTGAGTGTAAACGGGGGGAGAGGTGGGTGAGAGGGTTAATCCCCCCCCTCCCTCCCTCCGATAGGGGAACAGGCTGCCCGGTGTCTGAGTGTAAATGGGGGGAGAGGTGGGTGAGAGGGTTAATCTCCCCCCACCACTCCCTCCGATAGGGGAACAGGCTGCCCGGTGTCTGAGTGTAAATGGGGGGAGAGGTGGGTGAGAGGGTGAATCCCCCCCCTCCCTCCGATAGGGGAACAGGCTGCCCGGTGTCTGAGTGTAAATGGGGGGAGAGGTGGGTGAGAGGGTTAATCCCCCTCCCTCCCTCCGATAGGGGAACAGGCTGCCCGGTGTCTGAGTGTAAATGGGGGGAGAGGTGTGTGAGAGGGTTAATCCCCCCTCCCTCCCTCCGATAGGGGAACAGGCTGCCCGGTGTCTGAGTGTAAATGGGGGGAGAGGTGGGTGAGAGGGCTAATCCCCCCTCCCTCCGATAGTGGAACAGGCTGCCCGATGTCTGAGTGTAAATGGGGGGAGAGGTAGGTGAGAGGGTTAATCCCCCCTCCCTCCCTCCGATAGGGGAACAGGCTGCCCGGTGTCTGAGTGTAAATGGGGGGAGAGGTGGGTGAGAGGGTTAATCCCCCCCTCCCTTCGATAGGGGAACAGGCTGCCCGGTGTCTGAGTGTAAATGGGGGGAGAGGTGGGTGAGAGGTTTAATCCTCCCTCCCTCCGATAGGGGAACAGGCTGCTCGGTGTCTGAGTGTAAATGGGGGGAGAGGTGGGTGAGAGGGTTAATCCCCCCTCCCTCCCTCCGATAGGGGAACAGGCTGCCCGGTGTCTGAGTGTAAATGGGGGGAGAGGTGTGTGAGAGGGTTAATCCCCCCCCTCCCTCCGATAGGGGACCAGACGGGAGGCGTACTTGCGAGCGAGGTAGCCCCGGGCAGCTGCCTGGAAGAGGATGATGATGTCGGTGATTTTGAGGTCACGTTCCTCCTCAAGGTGAGCGAGCACGCCCGCCCGGAAAAAGACCTTGCTCTGTCCGATCCGGAAGAGGTTGTAGTCGAGTTCGAGAGCTTGGATCTGAAAGAGAGAGTGAGTGAGTGAGTGAGGGAGGGCAAGGGTGCGAGGGAGCCAGCGCGAGGGAGCGAAGGAGGGAACGCGAGGGAGGGAGGGAGGGAGCGCGAGGGAGGGAGGGAGCGAGGGAACGCGAGGGCGGGAGCGAGCGAGGGAGCGTGAGGGAGGGATGGGGGGGCGAGGGAGGAAGGGAAGGAGGGAGGGTGAGGGAGGGAGCGAGGAAGCGCGAGGGGGGGGAGGGAGTGACCTAGCGCGAGGGAGCGCGAGGGCGGGAGGGAACGAGAGTGAGGGAGCGACAGAGTGAGACACGGAGAGACTGAGTGAGTGAGAGGGCCAGCGAGGAAGCGAGAGGTTGTGAGCGAGTGAGTGTGAGAGAGCGGACGAGCCGGAGAGCGAGGGAGCGAGGGCATGAGCAATCGAGCAAGAGTGGGCACGGGGGTTGGCCCGGGGGCAGAGGGAGGGGGAGAGGAAGAGGGAGACGGCCGGGGGTGGGGGTGGGGGGGGTGTTGCGCGGAGGGAGGGAGGCGGACGGGGGGGTGGGGGGGGGGGGCAGAGGGAGGGAGGTGAAGAGGAGAGTGAGAGTACCATTATAACGGGAGGAGGTCTACCTCGAACGCCTCAGTCTCCCTCCGACCCGCTGTCTGTCTGGCCCCGAGACTCCACGTCTCCCAGACTCCCAGCATTCCCCACCAGCCTCCGAGCGTCGCTCAGTCACCCTCCCACTCCCCTCTCCAATCGAGCAGCAGGCCCGTGGAGCAGGCTCCCCCCCACCCCACCCCCCACCCCACCCCGTGTGTGTGTGTGTGTGTGGCCAGATTCCCACAGACAGGCCCGGGGGACTGGGGGAGGGAGGGGAGGTGGAGGGGGGGGGGGGGGCGGTGGGGGGGTGGTGGACACCGCTCACCATCAGTTCACAGGCTTGCTTTCCATCCATGAATCCCTTCGGAATAGCGTTGGGAGTGAGGATCTCGTACCTGAGAGAGAGAGAGGAGAGGAGAGTGTTAGTTGGTAGAGGGGGGGAGTGCGCAGAGACACCGAGCGGTGCACAGGGAGGGGTGAAGTCATTGGGGGGGAGGCGAGACAGGGTGGGGCCGGGCGACACTGGGAGAGAGACGGTTTGTTGGAGAAGTTGGGACTGTTTTCCTTGGGGAAGAGAAGGTCGAGAGGAGATTCGACCGAGGTGTTCAAAACCTTTTATACCCAGCGAGTGGTTAGGGTCTGGAACGCACTGTCTGAGAGTGTGGGGGAGACAGGGTCAATCGAGTGGTTAGAATCTAGAACACTGTGAGAGTGTGGGGGAGACAGGGTCAATCGAGTGGTTAGGGTCTGGAACGCACTGTCTGAGAGTGTGGGGGAGACAGGGTCAATCGAGTGGTTAGGATCTGGAACGCACTGTCTGAGAGTGTGGGGGAGACAGGGTCAATCGAGTGGTCAGGGCCTGGAACGCACTGTCTGAGAGTGTGGGGGAGACAGGGTCAATCGAGTGGTTAGGATCTGGAACGCACTGTCTGAGAGTGTGGGGGAGACAGGGTCAATCGAGTGGTTAGGATCTGGAACGCACTGTCTGAGAGTGTGGGGGAGACAGGGTCAATCGAGTGGTTAGGGTCTGGAACGCACTGTCTGAGAGTGTGGGGGAGACAGGGTCAATCGAGTGGTTAGGGTCCGGAACGCACTGTCTGAGAGTGTGGGGGAGACAGGGTCAATCGAGTGGTTAGGATCTGGAACGCACTGTCTGAGAGTGTGGGGGAGACAGGGTCAATCGAGTGGTTAGGGTCTGGAACGCACTGTCTGAGAGTGTGGGGGAGACAGGGTCAATCGAGTGGTTAGGGTCTGGAACGCGCTGCCTGAGAGTGTGGGGGAGACAGGGTCAATCGAGTGGTTAGGGTCTGGAACGCACTGTCAGAGTGTGGGGGAGACAGGGTCAATCGAGTGGTTAGGATCTGGAACGCACTGTCTGAGAGTGTGGGGGAGACAGGGTCAATCATGTGGTTAGGGTCTGGAACCCACTGTCTGAGAGTGTGGGGGAGACAGGGTCAATCGAGTGGTTAGGGTCTGGAACGCACTGTCTAAGAGTGTGGGGGAGACAGGGTCAATCGAGTGGTTAGGGTCTGGAACGCACTGTCTGAGAGTGTGGGGGAGACAGGGTCAATCGAGTGGTTAGGGTCTGGAACGCACTGAGAGTGTGGGGGAGACAGGGTCAATCGAGTGGTTAGGGTCTGAAACGCACTGTCTGAGAGTGTGGGAGAGACAGGGTCAATCGAGTGGTTAGGGTCTGGAACGCACTGTCTGAGAGTGTGGGGGAGACAGGGTCAATCGAGTGGTTAGGGTCTGGAACGCATTGAGAGTGTGGGGGAGACAGGGTCAATCGAGGCGGACGAGAGGGATTGGGGTCGCTCTCTGAGAGAGGGGAGTGGGCAGGTTAACGGGGAGAAGGCTGCGGGGGGCAGTGGGACTGGGTGAGCAGCACATCCGGACAGCCCGAATGGCCTCAGTCTGTACCGTGAACGTTCAGCGATTGTGGGAGTGAGTTGACCCGGGTGTCTCGCTGGGCCGAGTATTGATCGCACTCAGTGAGCCGTAGGGAAGCAGGTGGTTATCCGGAACCCAGCCTGTCTCGAACCGCTGGATGCTGCCAGGGGAAGACATCTGTGTCCCCTCTGGTTCTCCATCCTTCCGCCAATGGGAACACTTCCTCCCTCTCCACGCTGTTCTGGACCCCTCACGGTTTTGAACACCTCGATCGAATCTCCTCTTGACCTTCTCTTCCCCAGGGAAAACAGTCCCAACTTCTCCCCGTGAACTGAAGTTCCTTATCCCTGGAACCATTCTTGTCAATCTTTTCCGCACTCTCTCCAACCCCTTCACATCCTTCCCAAAGTGCGGAGCCCAGAACTGGACACAACACTCCAGCTGAGGCTGAACCGGTGTCTTATACCAGCTCAACACACCCTCCCTGCTCTTGTACTCTCTGTCCCTATTAATAAACCCCAGGATACTGTCTGCTTTATTACCCGCTCTCTCTCAGTCTGTGTCTTATACCAGCTCAACACACCCTCCCTGCTCTTGTACTCTCTGTCCCTATTAATAAACCCCAGGATACTGACTGCTTTATTACCCGCTCTCTCTCAGTCTGTGTCTTATACCAGCTCAACACACCCTCCCTGCTCTTGTACTCTCTGTCCCTATTAATAAAGCCCAGGATACTGTCTGCTTTATTACCCGCTCTCTCTCAGTCTGTGTCTTATACCAGCTCAACACACCCTCCCTGCTCTTGTACTCTCTGTCCCTATTAATAAAGCCCAGGATACTGTCTGCTTTATTACCCGCTCTCTCAGTCTGTGTCTTATACCAGCTCAACACACCCTCCCTGCTCTTGTACTCTCTGCCCCTATTAATAAAGCCCAGGATACTGTCTGCTTTATTACCCGCTCTATCACCCTGTGTCTTATACCAGCTCAACACACCCTCCCTGCTCTTGTACTCTCTGTCCCTATTAATAAAGCCCAGGATACTGTCTGCTTTATTACCCGCTCTCTCTCATCCTGTGTCTTATACCAGCTCAACACACCCTCCCTGCTCTTGTACTCTCTGTCCCTATTAATAAATCCCAGGATACTGTCTGCTTTATTACCCGCTCTCTCAGTCTGTGTCTTATACCAGCTCAACACACCCTCCCTGCTCTTGTACTCTCTGTCCCTATTAATAAAGCCCAGGATACTGTCTGCTTTATTACCCGCTCTCTCTCAGTCTGTGTCTTATACCAGCTCAACACACCCTCCCTGCTCTTGTATTCTCTGTCCCTATTAATAAAGCCCAGGATACTGTCTGCTTTATTACCCGCTCTCTCTCAACCTGTGTCTTATACCAGCTCAACACACCCTCCCTGCTCTTGTACTCTCTGTCCCTATTAATAAACCCCAGGATACTGTCTGCTTTATTACCCGCTCTCTCTCACCCTGTGTCTTATACCAGCTCAACACACCCTCCCTGCTCTTGTACTCTCTGTCCCTATTAATAAACCCCAGGATACTGTCTGCTTTATTACCCGCTCTCTCTCAACCTGTGTCTTATACCAGCTCAACACACCCTCCCTGCTCTTGTGCTCTGTGTTCTGGACCAATCCCACCGCGGCCCTTCATCGGCTCACCTCTGGCGGAACTCCATGAAGACAATCCGATTCGGGAATCCCTGTCGGCAGATGCGTATGCCTTCCAGAACACCATTACACCGCAGCTGATCCAGGACCAGGTGAGGCTCCAGCTTCCCAGCCTGCGTAAGGGGGTGGGGTGGGGCAGTAGGAGTCAAGAGAGAGCGAGAGAGGGAGAAGAGGTGAGGACGAGCGCCGACGAGGGCCTCAGCTCCCTCCCCCTCTCCCCTCAAAACCCGCACAACCGCCACAGGCAGCCCTGTACCCCAATGCAAAGCCAAGTCCCCACCCATCCCCGATGTCTTATCACCACCCAACTATCTCTCTCTCTCTCTGTTCCTCTTACTGAGGGAGTGCTGCACTGTCGGAGGGAGATGTATATACTCTAGGATTTGATCTCCATAATCCAGGCCGACACCGCCCCCGGTGCCAGTACTGAGGGAGTGCTGCACTGTCAGAGGGAGATGTATATACTCTAGGATTTCAGCTCCATAATCCAGGCCGACACTCCCCCCGGTGCCAGTACTGAGGGAGTGCTGCACTGTCAGAGGGAGATGTACATACTCTAGGATTTGAGCTCCATAATCCAGGCCGACACTCCCCACCGGTGCCAGTACTGAGGGAGTGCTGCACTGTCGGAGGGAGATGTATATACTCTAGGATTTGAGCTCCATAATCCAGGCCGACACTCCCCACCGGTGCCAGTACTGAGGGAGTGCTGCACTGTCGGAGGAGGCATCTTTCAGGTTGAGACGTTAAGCTGAGGGCCTTGTCTGCCCACTCCTATCGTTAAAAGTTTTCATGATGATTACTGGAAGCAGCACAAAGGGGGCGCAATATTTATCCCTCATCAACCCACTTTGCTGATGTCCTCTGTGCTCCTAGTTATAAAGCCCAGGAGTGTGATGGGATACTCCCCACTTGCCTGGATGAGTTGCAGCTCCCACAACACTCAAGAAGCTCGACACCGTCCAGGACAAAGCAACCCCGCTTGATCAGCACCCCATCCACAAACATTCACTCCCTCCACCACCGACGCACAGTAGCAGCAGCGTGTGTACCATCTACAAGATGCACTGCAGCAACTCACCAAGGCTCCTTCGACAGCACCTTCCAAACCCACGACCACTACCATCTAGAAGGACAAGGGCAGCAGACACATGGGAACACCACCACCTGGAGGTTCCCCTCCAAGCCCCTCACCATCCTGACTTGGAAATATATCGGCCGTTCCTTCACTGTCACTGGATCAAAATCCTGGAACTCCCTCCCTAACAGCACCGTGGGTGTACCTACACCACACGGGACAAAATCCTGGAACTCCCTCCCTAACAGCGCCGTGGGTGTACCTACACCACACGGACAAAATCCTGGAACTCACTCCCTAACAGCGCCGTGGGTGTACCTACACCACACGCACAAAATCCTGGAACTCCCTCCCTAACAGCGCCGTGGGTGTACCTAAAGCACAGGGACAAAATCCTGGAACTCCCTCCTTAACAGCACCGTGGGTGTACCTACACCACACGGACAAAATCCTGAAACTCCCTCCCTAACAGCGCCGTGGGTGTACCTACACCACACGCACAAAATCCTGGAACTCCCTCCCTAACAGCGCTGTGGGTGTACCTACACCACACGGACAAAATCCTGGAACTCCCTCCCTAACAGCGCCGTGGGTGTACCTACACCACACGGACAAAATCCTGGAACTCCCTCCCTAACAGCGCCGTGGGTGTACCTACACCACACGGGGACAAAATCCTGGAACTCCCTCCCTAACAGCGCCGTGGGTGCACCTACACCACACGGGACTAAATCCTGGAACTCCCTCCCTAACAGTGCCATGGGTGTACCTACACCACACGGACAAAATCCTGGAACTCCCTCCCTAACAGCGCCGTGGGTGTACCTACACCACAGGGACAAAATCCTGGAACTCCCTCCCTAACAGCGCCGTGGGTGTACCTACACCACACGGACAAAATCCTGGAACTCCCTCCCTAACAGCACCGTGGGTGTACCTACACCACAGGGACAAAATCCTGGAACTCCCTCCGTAACAGCACTGTGGGTGTACCTATCCCATCCCCTGCCCCGATGCTCACCCTTTTCTCATGGTTAGGGATGATACAGCGGACGAAGTTTGGGTTGGTGTTTCGGAGAGTGGCCATCAGTTTGGCCAGTGACTCCTTGTAAAGCTGGCCCACGGTCCGGAACATTCCCTTTTTGGTCTTGTAGGAGGAGCCGAAGGTCATCTCACTCATCCCCGAGACCTGGTCCAGACCCACAATCCGGTCAACTGTGGATAAAGCGAACGTGAGGAGATAGTGAGAGCATGCAAGAGAGGGGGAGAGAGACAGACGGACAGAGAGGCAGACGGACAGAGAGGCAGACGGACAGAGAGGCAGACGGACAGAGAGGCAGACGGACAGAGAGGCAGACGGACAGAGAGGCAGACGGACAGAGAGGCAGACGGACAGAGAGGCAGACGGACAGAGAGGCAGACGGACAGAGAGGCAGACGGACAGAGAGGCAGACGGACAGAGAGGCAGACGGACAGAGAGGCAGACGGACAGAGAGGCAGACGGACAGAGAGGCAGACGGACAGAGAGGCAGACGGACAGAGAGGCAGACGGACAGGCAGACAGAGAGGCAGACAGAGAGACAGGCGGAGAGAGGGAAGGGGGGAGGCGGAGAGAGGGAAGGGGGGAGGCGGAGAGAGGGAAGGGGGTAGGCGGAGAGAGGGAAGGGGGGAGGCGGAGAGAGGGAAGGGGGGAGGCGGAGAGAGGGAAGGGGGGAGGCGGAGAGAGGGAAGGGGGGAGGCGGAGAGAGGGAAGGGGGAGGCGGAGAGAGGGAAGGGGGGAGGCGGAGAGAGGGAAGGGGGAGGCGGAGAGAGGGAAGGGGGAGGCGGAGAGAGGGAAGGGGGGAGGCGGAGAGAGGGAAGGGGGGAGGCGGAGAGAGGGAAGGGGGGAGGCGGAGAGAGGGAAGGGGGGAGGCGGAGAGAGGGAAGGGGGGAGGCGGAGAGAGGGAAGGGGGGAGGCGGAGAGAGGGAAGGGGGGAGGCGGAGAGAGGGAAGGGGGGAGGCGGAGAGAGGGAAGGGGGGAGGCGGAGAGAGGGAAGGGGGGAGGCGGAGAGAGGGAAGGGGGGAGGCGGAGAGAGGGAAGGGGGGAGGCGGAGAGAGGGAAGGGGGGAGGCGGAGAGAGGGAAGGGGGGAGGCGGAGAGAGGGAAGGGGGGAGGCGGAGAGAGGGAAGGGGGGAGGCGGAGAGAGGGAAGGGGGGAGGCGGAGAGAGGGAAGGGGGGAGGCGGAGAGAGGGAAGGGGGGAGGCGGAGAGAGGGAAGGGGGGAGGCGGAGAGAGGGAAGGGGGAGGCGGAGAGAGGGAAGGGGGAGGCGGAGAGAGGGAAGGGGGGAGGCGGAGAGAGGGAAGGGGGGAGGCGGAGAGAGGGAAGGGGGGGTGGCGGAGAGGGAAGGGGGGAGGCGGAGAGAGGGAAGCGGGGAGGCGGAGAGAGATAAGGGGGGAGGGATGGGTCAGCCGGGTACAAGGAGAAGGGCAGGGATGGTGATGCACAGCACCCAGGGGGTCAACAAAACCCAGGGAGAGCGAGCAGCTGGGGGAGGAGGACCTAGTCTCCTGGGAGCCCCTTACCATCCTTCCAGAGGTCAGCCACAAAGCGGTCAGTGGACTGGTGCAGCAGGGTGGCTACATTGTCATTCAGCGGGTCCATGTTCTTCATAAGCCATTCGTCCGCTTTATAGTCAACCTGCAGGGATAGAGAGAGAGAGAGACACACAGTGACACACTGTCCCATTTACACAGAGAGAGAGACACACACAGTGACACACTGTCCCATTTACACAGAGAGAGAGACACACAGTGACACACAGTCCCAATTACACACAGAGAGAGAGACGCACAGTGACACACTGTCCCATTTACACAGAGAGAGAGAGACACACAGTGACACACTGTCCCATTTACACAGAGAGACGCACAGTGACACACTGTCCCATTTACAGAGAGAGAGAGAGACACACAGAGACACACTGTCCCATTTACACACAGAGAGAGACACACACAGTGACACACTGTCCCATTTACACAGAGAGAGAGAGACACACACACAGTGACACACTGTCCCATTTACACAGAGAGAGAGAGACACACAGAGACACACTGTCCCATTTACACAGAGAGAGAGAGACACACAGAGACACACTGTCCCATTTACACAGAGAGAGAGAGACGCACAGTGACACACTGTCCCATTTACACAGAGAGAGAGAGACACACAGTGACACACTGTCCCATTTACACAGAGAGAGAGAGACACACAGTGACACACTGTCCCATTTACACAGAGAAAGAGAGAGACGCACAGTGACACACTGTCCCATTTACACAGAGAGAGAGAGACACACACACAGTGACACACTGTCCCATTTACACAGAGAGAGAGACACACAGTGACACACTGTCCCATTTACACAGAGAGAGAGAGACACACAGTGACACACTGTCCCATTTACACACAGAGAGAGAGACACACACACAGTGACACACTGTCCCATTTACACAGAGAGAGACACACAGTGACACACTGTCCCATTTACACAGAGAAAGAGAGAGACACACAGTGACACACTGTCCCATTTACACAGAGAGAGAGAGACACACACACAGTGACACACTGTCCCATTTACACAGAGAGAAAGAGAGACACACAGTGACACACTGTCCCATTTACACAGAGAGACACACAGTGACACACTGTCCCATTTACACAGAGAGAGAGAGACACACAGTGACACACTGTCCCATTTACACAGAGAGACACACAGTGACACACTGTCCCATTTACACAGAGAGAGACACACAGTGACACACTGTCCCATTTACACAGAGAGAGAGAGACACAGTGACACACTGTCCCATTTACACAGAGAGAGAGAGACACACAGTGCCACTGTCCCATTTACACAGAGAGAGAGACACACAGTGACACTGTCCCATTTACACAGAGAGAGAGACACACAGTGACACACTGTCCCATTTACACAGAGAGAGACACACAGTGACATACTGTCCCATTTACACAGAGAGAGAGACACACAGTGACACACTGTCCCATTTACACAGAGAGAGAGATACACAGTGACACACTGTCCCACTTACACAGAGAGAGACACACACAGTGACACACTGTCCCATTTACACAGAGAGAGACACACAGTTACACACTGTCCCATTTACACAGAGAGAGACACACACAGTGACACACTGTCCCATTTACACAGAGAGAGAGACACACAGTGACACACTGTCCCACTTACACAGAGAGAGACACACACAGTGACACACTGTCCCATTTACACAGAGAGAGAGAGAGAGACAGTTACACACTGTCCCATTTACACAGAGAGAGACACACACAGTGACACACTGTCCCATTTACACAGAGAGAGAGAGACACACAGTTACACACTGTCCCACTTACACAGAGAGAGACACACACAGTGACACACTGTCCCATTTAAACACAGACAGAGAGACACACAGTGACACACTGTCCCATTTACACAGAGAGAGAGAGACACACAGTGACACACTGTCCCATTTACACAGTGACACACAGTGACACACTGTCCCATTTACACAGAGAGAGAGAGAGAGACGCACAGTGACACACTGTCCCATTTACACAGAGAGAGAGAGAGAGACGCACAGTGACACACTGTCCCATTTACAGAGAGAGAGAGACACACAGTGACACACTGTCCCATTTACACAGAGAGAGAGACACACAGTGACACACTGTCCCATTTACACAGAGAGAGTGAGACACACAGTGACACACTGTCCCATTTACACAGGGAGAGAGAGACACACAGTGACACACTGTCCCATTTACACAGAGAGAGACACACACAGTGACATACTGTCCCATTTACACTGAGAGAGAGAGACGCACAGTGACACACTGTCCCATTTACACAGAGAGAGAGAGACACACAGAGACACACTGTCCCATTTACACAGAGAGAGAGACACACACAGTGACACACTGTCCCATTTACACAGAGAGAGAGACACACAGTGACACACTGTCCCATTTACACAGAGAGAGAGAGACACACAGAGACACACTGTCCCATTTACACAGAGAGAGAGAGACGCACAGTGACACACTGTCCCATTTACACAGAGAGGGAGACACACAGTGACACACTGTCCCATTTACACAGAGAGAGAGAGACACACACACAGTGACACACTGTCCCATTTACACAGAGAGAGAGAGACACACAGTGACACACTGTCCCATTTACAGAGAGAGAGAGACACACAGTGACACACTGTCCCATTTACACAGAGAGAGAGAGACACACAGAGACACACTGTCCCATTTACACAGAGAGAGAGAGACGCACAGTGACACACTGTCCCATTTACACAGAGAGAGAGAGAGAGACACACACAGTGACACACTGTCCCATTTACACAGAGAGAGACACACAGTGACACACTGTCCCATTTACACAGAGAGAGAGAGAGAGAGACACACAGTGACACACTGTCCCATTTACACAGAGAGAGAGAGACGCACAGTGATACACTGTCCCATTTACACAGAGAGAGAGAGAGAGAGATACACAGTGACACACTGTCCCATTTACACAGAGAGAGAGAGACGCACAGTGACACACTGTCCCATTTACACAGAGAGAGAGAGAGAGACACACACAGTGACACACTGTCCCATTTACACAGAGAGAGACACACAGTGACACACTGTCCCATTTACACAGAGAGAGAGAGAGAGAGACACACAGTGACACACTGTCCCATTTACACAGAGAGAGAGAGACGCACAGTGACACACTGTCCCATTTACACAGAGAGAGAGAGAGAGAGATACACAGTGACACACTGTCCCATTTACACAGAGAGAGAGACACACAGTGACTCACTGTCCCATTTACACAGAGAGAGACACACAGTGACACACTGTCCCATTTACACAGAGAGAGAGAGAGAGACACACAGTGACACACTGTCCCATTTACACAGAGAGAGAGAGACGCACAGTGACACACTGTCCCATTTACACAGAGAGAGAGAGAGAGAGAGACACACAGTGACACACTGTCCCATTTACACAGAGAGAGAGACGCACAGTGACACACTGTCCCATTTACACAGAGAGACGCACAGTGACACACTGTCCCATTTACACAGAGAGAGAGAGACACACAGTGACACACTGTCCCATTTACACAGAGAGAGACACACAGTGACACACTGTCCCATTTACACAGAGAGAGACACACAGTGACACACTGTCCCATTTACACAGAGAGGGAGAGACACACTGTGACACACTGTCCCATTTACACAGAGAGAGAGATGCACAGTGACACACTGCCCCTTTACATACACAGAGACGCACAGTGACACACTGTCCCATTTACACAGAGAGAGAGAGAGACGCACAGTGACACAGTGCCCCTTTACATACACAGAGACGCACAGTGACACACTGCCCCTTTACATACACAGAGACGCACAGTGACACACTGCCCCTTTACATACACAGAGACGCACAGTGACACACTGCCCCTTTACATACACAGAGAGGCACAGTGACACACTGCCCCTTTACATACACAGAGACGCACAGTGACACACTGCCCCTTTACATACACAGAGACGCACAGTGACACACTGCCCCTTTACATACACAGAGAGGCACAGTGACACACTGCCCCTTTACATACACAGAGACGCACAGTGACACACTGCCCCTTTACATACACAGAGACGCACAGTGACACACTGCCCCTTTACATACACAGAGAGGCACAGTGACACACTGCCCCTTTACATACACAGAGAGGCACAGTGACACACTGCCCCTTTACATACACAGAGACGCACAGTGACACACTGCCCCTTTACATACACAGAGACGCACAGTGACACACTGCCCCTTTACATACACAGAGACGCACAGTGACACACTGCCCCTTTACATACACAGAGAGACGCACAGTGACACACTTCCCCTTTACATACACAGAGACGCACAGTGACACACTGCCCCTTTACATACACAGAGAGAGAGAGACGCACAGTGACACACTGCCCCTTTACATACACAGAGAGGCACAGTGACACACTGCCCCTTTACATACACAGAGACGCACAGTGACACACTGCCCCTTTACATACACAGAGAGACGCACAGTGACACACTGCCCCTTTACATACACAGAGAGAGAGAGACGCACAGTGACACACTGCCCCTTTACATACACAGAGAGGCACAGTGACACACTGCCCCTTTACATACACAAAGACGCACAGTGACACACTGCCCCTTTACATACACAGAGAGAGAGAGAGACGCACAGTGACACACTGCCCCTTTACATACACAGAGAGATGCACAGTGACACACTGCCCCTTTACATACACAGAGACGCACAGTGACACACTGCCCCTTTACATACACAGAGAGGCACAGTGACACACTGCCCCATTACATACACAGAGAGAGAGAGACGCATAGTGACACACTGCCCCTTTACATACACAGAGAGAGAGAGACGCACAGTGACACACTGTCCCTTTACATACACAGACAGGCACAGTGACACACTGCCCCTTTACATACACAGAGAGACGCACAGTGACACACTGCCCCTTTACATACACAGAGAGGCACAGTGACACACTGCCCCTTTACATACACAGAGACGCACAGTGACACACTGCCCCTTTACATACACAGAGAGACGCACAGTGACACACTGCCCCTTTACATACACAGAGAGAGAGACGCACAGTGACACACTGCCCCTTTACATACACAGAGAGGCACAGTGACACACTGCCCCTTTACATACACAGAGAGGCACAGTGATACTCACCCTGCCGGCGTAGTGAATGACGCAAAAGTCGGCTTTGTCCTTGAGCTGCCGGACTTTCTGGAACTTAGGGTGGCTCCCCTGCTCCTGCACCAGCTTCTCAACAAAGGTTTTGTCTGTCGCCTTGGGGAACCAGCATTCCTCGTCCAGGAGAGCCAGGATCCCAGGGGTGTTGGCCTGTGGTTGGCAGGGAAGAGGCGAGGGAGGGAGAAGAGGAGAGTTAGCACCTTTCCAGAGGGCAGGAGATAACCAGGGGAGAGCGACTGCCCTGCGCCATTGCTCTGGGCTCCATCGGCTCCTGACCCCATTACAGCCTCGGTACAAACATGGACACGAGAGCTGAGCTCCCGAGGTGAGGGGAGAGTGACTGCCCTTGACATCGAGGCAGCATTTGACCCGAGTGTGACATCAAGGAGCCCCCAGCAACACTGGAGTCAGTGGGAATCAGGGGGAAAACTCTCCGCTGGTTGGAGTCACTCCCAGCGCAAAGGAAGATGGTTGTGGTGGTTGGAGGTCAGTCATCTCAGCTCCGGGACATCACTGCAGGAGTTCCTCAGGGTTAGTGTCCTCGGCCCAACCACCTTCAGCTGCTTCGTCAATGACCTTCCTTCCACCATAAGGTCAGGAGTGGGGATGTTCGCTGATGGTTGCACAATGTTCAGCACCATTCGTGACTCCTCAGATACTGAAGCAGCCCCATGTCCCAATGCAGCGAGACCTGGACAATATCCAGGCTCGGGGCTGACCAGTGGTGAGTAACATTCACACCACACAAGTACCTGGCAATGACCATCTCCAACAAGAGAGAATCCAGCCATCGCCCCCTTGACGTTCAATGGGCATTACCCTCACTGAATCCCCCACTGTCAACATCCTGGGGGTTCCCATGGACCAGAAACTGAACTGGGACCAGCCATATAAACACTGTGGCTACAAGAGCAGGTCAGAGGCTGGGAATCCTGCAGAGAGTAACTCACCTCTTGACTCCCCCCAAAGCCTGTCCACCATCTACAAGGCACAAGTCAGGAGTGTGATGGGACACTCCCCACTTGCCTGGATGAGTTGCAGCTCCCACAACACTCAAGAAGTTCGACACCATCCAGGACAAAGCAGCCCCGCTTGATCAGCCCCCCATCCACAAACATTCACTCCCTCCACCACCGACGCACAGTAGCAGCAGTGTGTGTACCATCTACAAGATGCGCTGCAGGAACTCACCAAGGCTCCTTCGACAGCACCTTCCAAACCCACGACCACTACCATCTAGAAGGACAAGGGCAGCAGACACATGGGGACACCATCACCTGGAAGTTCCCCTCCAAGTCACTCACCATCCTGACTTGGAAATATATCGGCCGTTCCTTCACTGTCACTGGGACAAAATCCTGGAACTCCCTCCCTAACAGCTCCGTGGGTGTACCTACACCACACGGACAAAATCCTGGAACTCCCTCCCTACCAGCGCTATGGGTGTACCTACACCACAGGGACAAAATCCTGGAACTACCTCCCTAACAGCACCGTGGGTGTACCTACACCACAGGGACAAAATCCTGGAACTCCCTCCCTAACAGCACCGTGGATGTACCTACACCACAGGGACAAAATCCTGGAACTCCCTCCCTAACAGCGCCGTGGGTGTACCTACACCACAGGGACAAAATCCTGGAACTCCCTCCCTAACAGCGCCGTGGGTGTACCTACACCACAGGGACAAAATCCTGGAACTCCCTCCCTAACAGCGCCGTGGGTGTACCTACACCACAGCGACAAAATCCTGGAACTCCCTAACAGCGCCGTGGGTGTACCTACACCACAGGGACAAAATCCTGGAACTCGCTCCCTAACAGCGCTGTGGGTGTACCTACACCACAGGGGACAAAATCCTGGAACTCCCTCCCTAACAGTGCCGTGGGTGTACCTACACCACACGGACAAAATCCTGGAACTCCCTCCCTAACAGCGCTGTGGGTGTACCTACATCACAGGGACAAAATCCTGGAACTCCCTCGCTAACAGCGCCGTGGGTGTACCTACACGGCAGGGGACAAAATCCTGGAACTCCCTCCCTAACAGCGCCATGGGTGTACCTACACCACAGGGGACAAAATCCTGGAACTCCCTCCCTAACAGCGCCATGGGTGTACCTACACCACACGGACAAAATCCTGGAACTCCCTCCCTAACAGCACCGTGGGTGTACCTACACCACAGGGACAAAATCCTGGAACTCCCTCCCTAACAGCACCGTGGGTGTACCTACACCACAGGGGACAAAATCCTGGAACTCCCTCCCTAACAGCACCGTGGGTGTACCTACACCACAGGGACAAAATCCTGGAACTCCCTCCCTAACAGCACCGTGGGTGTACCTACACCACACGGACAAAATCCTGGAACTCCCTCCCTAACAGCACCGTGGGTGTACCTACACCACAGGGGACAAAATCCTGGAACTCCCTCCCTAACAGCACCGTGGATGTACCTACACCACAGGGACAAAATCCTGGAACTCCCTCCCTAACAGCGCCGTGGGTGTACCTACACCACAGGGACAAAATCCTGGAACTCCCTCCCTAACAGCGCTGTGGGTGTACCTACACCACAGGGACAAAATCCTGGAACTCCCTCCCTAACAGTGCCGTGGGTGTACCTACACCACAGGGGACAAAATCCTGGAACTCCCTCCCTAACAGCGCCGAGAGTGTACCTACACCACACGGACAAAATCCTGGAACTCCCTCCCTAACAGCGCCGTGGGTGTACCTACACCACAGGGGACAAAATCCTGGAACTCCCTCCCTAACAGCGCCGTGGGTGTACCTACAATAAAAGGACAAAATCCTGGAACTCCCTCCCTAACAGCGCCGTGGGTGTACCTACACCACACGGACAAAATCCTGGAACTCCCTCCCTAACAGCGCCGTGGGTGTACCTACACCACAGGGGACTGCTGCTACTCACGGGCCTCTCGATGAGGTCGATGCAGGGCTGCAGGTCCAAGCCAAAGTCAATGAAATTCCACTCAATTCCCTCCCTCTGGTACTCCTCCTGCTCCAGCACAAACATCGTGTGGTTGAAGAGCTGCTGCAGTTTCTCGTTCGTGTAGTTGATACAAAGCTGCTCGAAGGAATTCAACTGTGAGGAGAGAGGGAGAGACAGAGAGAGACAGAGAAGGGCACAAGATGTCAGCTTGAAAGAGACGAGGAGTGCACGCGATGGGATAGAGTCTAATTCCAATCGCTTCCTGCGGCCCAGTCTAATCCCAGTCTCCCCCGTCACTCCCCGCACCCTTTAATGTCCCACCCAGTCTAATCCCTCTCTCCCCGCACCCTTTAATATCCCACCCAGTCTAATCCCTCTCTCCCCGCACCCTTTAATATCCCACCCAGTCTAATCCCACTCTCCCCCTCACTCCCCGCACCCTTTAATATCCCACCCAGTCTAATCCCACTCTCCCCCTCACTCCCCACACCCTTTAATATCCCACCCAGTCTAATCCCACTCTCCCCCCTCACTCCCCGCTCCCTTTAATATCCCACCCAGTCTAATCCCACTCTCCCCCTCACTCCCCGCACCCTTTAATATCCCACCCAGTCTAATCCCACTCTCCCCCTCACTCCCCGCACCCTTTAATATCCCACCCAGTCTAATCCCACTCTCCCCCTCACTCCCTGCACCCTTTAATATCCCACCCAGTCTAACCTCACTCTCCCCCTCACTCCCCGCTCCCTTTAATATCCCACCCAGTCTAATCCCACTCTCCCCCCTCACTCCCCGCACCCTTTAATATCCCACCCAGTCTAATTCCACTCTCCCCCTCACTCCCCGCACCCTTTAATATCCCACCCAGTCTAATCCCACTCTCCCCCTCACTCCCTGAACACTGTTAGCATTCTGCCCGTCTCTCCTGGAGAGCACAGGGAGCTACCTGGAAAATTTCAAAACCAGCGATGTCCAGGATTCCTATGAAGGACGCGCCCTGTCTCTTGGTCCGATCGAGGGCTTTGTTGATACGATGCACAAGCCAGCGAAACAGCCGCTCGTAGGAGGCTTTGGCGAGGGCTTCAATGGCAAAGTCTGCCTGCGCATGGAGAGGGTTGAGAGGTGGGGGGTGGGGGGGGTGGGGGAGAGAGACAAGAAACGGGACGGTCAGTCAGAGATCAATTGCACATGACTTTCGGAGCTCAAATCCTAGAGTATATACATCTCCCTCCAACAGTGCAGCACTCCCTCAGTACTGGCACCGGGGGGAATGTCGGCCTGGATTATGGAGCTCAAATCCTATAGTATATACATCTCCCTCCAACAGTGCAGCACTCCCTCAGTACTGGCACCGGGGGGAGTGTCGGCCTGGATTATGGAGCTCAAATCCTAGAGTATATACATCTCCCTCCGACAGTGCAGCACTCCCTCAGTACTGGCACCGGGGGGAGTGTCGGCCTGGATTATGGAGCTCAAATCCTAGAGTATATACATCTCCCTCCGACAGTGCAGCACTCCCTCAGTACTGGCACCGGGGGGATTGTCGGCCTGGATTATGGAGATCAATTCCTAGAGTATATACATCTCCCTCCGACAGTGCAGCACTCCCTCAGTACTGGCCCTCTGACAGTGCAGCACTCCTCAGTACTGGCAACGGGGGCAGTGTCGGCCTGGATTATGGAGCTCAGATCCTAGACTATATACATCTCCCTCCGACAGTGCAGCACTCCCTCGGTACTGGCACCGGGGTGAGTGTCAGCCTGGATTATGGAGCTCAAATCCTAGAGTATGTACATCAGACAGTGCAGCACTCCCTCACCTGCTCCTTGGTCTGTGCCTTCTGCACGTAGTCCCGTCCGACCTTGATGCGTGGCGAGAGAATGGCGCGGGTGAAGTCCGTCACGTTGAGCCCCAACAGGTGGCACAGCTTCTGGGCGGCTGCGCCGAAGGAGGAGGCGGCGGGCAGAGAGGAAGGAAAAGGGAAAAAAAAAACGAGTGAGCTGACAGGACAGGGTTCGCCCGCCGACCACTGTCGTGAGGGTGACCCCTCCGAGGGCCTGAGGAAACCGGGGAACGGCGCCCTGTGGAGAGACTCCCAAGCGTTGGCGTTCAGAGGTGGGCAAGCAGGGGACAGGTACAGCACGGGGTTAGATACAGAGTAAATCTCCCTCTACACTGTCCCCATCAAACTCTCCCAGGACAGGTACAGCACGGGGTTAGATACAGAGTAAATCTCCCTCTACACTGTCCCCATCAAACACTCCCAGGACAGATACAGCACGGGGTGAGATACAGAATAATGCTCCCTCTACACTGTCCCCATCAAACACTCCCAGGACAGGTACAGCACGGGGTTAGGTACAGAATAAATCTCCCTCTACACTGTCCCCATCAAACACTCCCAGGACAGGTACAGCACGGGGTTAGATACAGAGTAAAGCTCCCTCTACACTGTCCCCATCAAACAATCCAGGACAGGTACAGCACGGGGTTAGATACAGAGTAAATCTCCCTCTACACTGTCCCCATCAAACACTCCAGGACAGGTACAGCACGGGGTTAGATACAGAGTAAAGCTCCATCTACACTGTCCCCATCAAACACTCCCAGGACAGGTACAGCACGGGGTTAGATACAGAGTAAATCTCCCTCTACACTGTCCCCATCAAACACTCCCAGGACAGGTACAGCACGGGGTTAGCTACAGAGTAAAGCTCCATCTACACCGTCCCCATCAAACACTCCCAGGACAGGTAGAGCACGGGGTTAGATACAGAGTAAATCTCTCTCTACACTGTCCCCATCAAACACTCCCAGGACAGGTACAGCACGGGGTTAGATACAGAGTAAATCTCCCTCTACACCGTCCCCATCAAACACTCCCAGGACAGGTACAGCACAGGATTAGATACACAGTAAAGCTCCCTCTACACCGTCCCCATCAAACACTCCCAGGACAGGTACAACACAGGGTTAGATACAGAATAATGCTCCCTCTACACTGTCCCCATCAAACACTCCCAGGACAGGTACAGCACGGGGTTAGATACAGAGTAAATCTCCTCTACACTGTCCCCATCAAACACTCCCAGGACAGGTACAGCATGGGGTTAGATACAAAGTAAAGCTCCCTCTACACCGTCCCCATCAAACACTCCCAGGACAGGTGCAGCACGGGGTTAGATACAGAGTAAAGCTCCCTCTACACTGTCCCCATCAAACACTCCCAGGACAGTTACAGCACGGGGTTAGATACAGAGTAAAGCTCCCTCTACACTGTCCCCATCAAACACTCCCAGGACAGGTACAGCACGGGGTTAGATACAGAGTAATGCTCCCTCTACATTGTCCCCATCAAACACTCCCAGGACAGGTACAACACGGGTAAGATACAGAATAATTCTCCCTCTACACCGTCCCCATCAAACATTCCCAGGACAGGTACTGCACGGGGTTAGATACAGAGTATATCTCCCTCTACACTGTCTCCATCAAATTCTCCAGCAGACAGTACAGCACGGGGTTGGATACGGAGTAAAGCTCCCTCTACACCGTCCCCATCAAACACTCCCAGGACAGGTAGCACGGGGTTAGATACAGAGTAATCTCCTCTACACCGTCCCCATCAAACACTCCCAGGACAGGTACAGCACGGGGTTAGATACAGAGTAAAGCTCCCTCTACACCGTCCCCATCAAACACTCCCAGGACAGGTACAGCATGGGGTTAGATACAGAGTAAATCTCCCTCTACACTGTCCCCATCAAACACTCCCAGGACAGGTACAGCACGGGGTTAGATACAGAGTAAAGCTCCCTCTACACTGTCCCCATCAAACACTCCCAGGACAGGTACAGCACGGGGTTAGATAGAGTAAAGCTCCCCCAACACTTGTTGGAGGCAAGGTACTAGCATGGATAGAAGACTGGCTGTCTGGCAGGAGGCAGAGAGTGGGGATAAGGGGGCCCTTCTCAGGATGGCGGCCGGTGACTAGTGGAGTTCCGCAGGGGTCAGTGTTGGGACCACAACTTTTCACTTTATACATTAATGATCTAGATGAAGGAACTGAGGGCATCCTGGCTAAGTTTGCAGATGATACAAAGATAGGTGGAGGGACAGGTAGTATTGAGGAGGCGGGGAGGCTGCAGGAGGGTTTGGACAGGTTAGGAGAATGGGCAAAGAAGTGGCAGATGGAATACAACGTGGGGAAGTGTGAGGTCATGCACTTTGGTAAGAAGAATAAAGGCATAGACTATTTTCTAAATGGGGGAGAGAATTCAGAAATCTGGAGCGCAAAGGGACTTGGGAGTCCTAGTCCAGGATTCTCTTAAGGTTAACTTGCAGGTTGAGTCGGTAGTTAGGAAGGTAAATGCAATGTTGGCATTTATTTCGAGAGGACTAGAATATAAAAGCAGGGATGTGCTGCTGAGGATTTATAAGGCTCTGGTCAGACCACATTCAGAATATTGTGAGAAATTTTGGGCCCCGTATCTCAGGAAGGATGTGCTGGCCCTGGAGAGGGTCCAGAGGAGGTTCACCGAACGATCCCAGGAATGAAAGGCTTAACATATGAGGAAGGTTTGAGGACTCTGGGTCTATACTCGATGGAGTTTAGAAGGATGAGGGGGGGATCTGATTGAAACTTACAGAATACTGAAAGGCCTGGATAGAGTGGACGTGGGGAAGATGTTTCCATTAGTAGGAGAGACTAGGACCCGAGGGCACAGCCTCAGAGTAAAGGGAAGACCTTTCAGAACAGAGATGAGGAGAAACTTCTTTAGCCAGAGAGTGGTGAATCTATGGAATTCATTGCCACAGAAGGCTGTGGAGGCCGGGTCATTGAGTGTATTTAAGACCGAGATAGATAGGCTCGTGATTGGTAAGGGGGGTCAAAGGTTATGGGGTGAAGGCGGGAGAATGGGGTTGAGATACTTATCAGCCATGAGTGAATGGTGGAGCAGACTCGATGGGCGAATGGCCTAATTTCTGCTCCTATGTCTTATGGTCTTATATATACACACACATATATGGGGGGAAGAAAAGAGGAGCCGAGCGTTATTTCAATGGGAGAGAGTTTCGGTGCAGAGAGAGATTTGGGAGTCCTGGTGCATGAATCCCAAAAAGGTAGCGTACAAGTTCAGCAGGTAATAGGGGAGGCAAATGGAGCGTTGGCCTCTATTTCAAAGGGAATGGGCAGATAAGTGGCAGATGGAATTTAACCCTGAAAAGTGAGAGGTGATACACTTTGGAAGGAGTAACTGGACAAGGAAGTATTCAGTGAACAGCATGGCACTAGGAGTTCTGAGGAACAAAGGGACCTTGGCGTGTGTGTCCGTAGATCTCTGAAGGTGGAGGGGCATGTTAGTGGGGCGGTGAGAAAGGCATATGGGACACTTGCCTTTATCAATCGAGGCACAGATTACAAAAGTAGGGAGGTCATGTTGGAGTTGTATAGACCCTTGGTGAGGCCACAGCTGGAGTACGGTGTGCAGTTCTGGCCGCCACATTATAGGAAGGATGTGATTGTACTGGAGGGGGTGCAGAGGAGATTCACCAGGATGTTGCCTGGGGTGAAACATTTAAGTTATGAAGAGAGGTCGGATAGACTTGGGTTGTTTTCGTTGGAGCAGAGAAGACTGAGGGGCGACCTGATCGAGGTGTACAAGATTATGAGGGGCATGGACAGGGTGGATAGGGAGCAGCTGTTCCCCCCCTCAGTTGAAGGGTCAGTCACGAGGGGACATAAGTTCAAGGTGAGGGGGGCAGGAGGTTTAGGGGGGGATGTGAGGAGAAGCTTTTTTACCCAGAGGGTGGGGAGGGTCTGGAATGCGCTGCCTGGGAGGGGGGTGGAAGTGAGTTAGCCTCACATCCTTTAAAAAGCACCTGGATGAGCGCTTGGCACCTCATAAACATTCAAGGCGATGGGGCCAAGTGCTGGTCAATGGGGGTTAGGGAGGTAGGTCAGGTGTTTCTCACAGGGTCGGCGCCGACTCGATGGGCCGAAGGGCCTCTTCTGCACTGTGTGTGATCCTGTGATAAAATAGGGAAGTGCTGCTAAAAACTCCACGAGGCACTGGTTAGACCGCACCCAGAATACCGTGAACAGTTCTGGTCCCCTGATCTAAGGAGAGATGGAGTGGCGTCGGAGGCGGTCCGGAGAAGGTTCACTCAGGGACGGAGGGATTTTCTTCGGAGCAGAGGTTGAGTCGGTTGGGCCTGGTCTCGCTGGAGTTCAGGGGGATGAGGGGCGAGCTGATTGAAACATGGAAGATTCTGAGGGGGCTGGAAAGGGCGGATGCTGAGAGGCTGTTTCCCCTTGTGGGAGAGTCCGGGACCAGAGGGCAGAGTCTCA
>JANJGN010005092.1:0-26898 GCA_026770705.1 Isurus oxyrinchus
TGGGGGTTTTGGGGACATTGTCTCGGGGGGGTTTTGGGGACATTGTCTCGTGGGGGTTTTCGGGACATTGTCCCGGGGGTTTTTGGGGACATTATCTCGGGGGGTTATTGGGGGGTTGGTTTTGGGGTCATTGTCTCGGGGGGGTTTTGGAGACATTGTCTCGGGAGGGTTTTGGGGACATCATCTCGGGGGTGTTTTGGGGGGGTGTTTTGGGGACATTGTCTTGTGGGGGGGTTTTGGGGACATTGTCTCGGGGGGGTTTTGGGAACATTGTCTCGGGGGGTTTTGGGGGTGGGGATTTTGGGGACATTGTGTCGGGGGGGTTTTGGGGACATTGACCCGGGGGTTTTTGGGGACATTGTCTCGGGGGTGTTTTGGAGAGATTGCCTCGGGGGGGTTTTGGGGGGGGGTTTTGGGGACATTGTCTCGGGGGGGTTTTGGGGACATTGTCTTGGGGGGTTTTGGGGACATTGTCTCGGGGGGGTTTTGGGGGGGGCTTTTGGGGACATTGTCTCGGGGGGGTGTTCGGGACATTGTCTCGGGGGGGTTTTGGGGCCATTGTCTCGGGGGAGTTTTGGGTGGGTGTTTTGGGGACATTGTCTCGCGGGGGTTTGGGAGACATTGTCTCGGGAGGGTTTTGTGGACATCGTCTCGGGGGTGTTTTGGGGGGGTGTTTTGGGGACATTGTCTTGTGGGGGTTTTTGGGGACATTGTCTCGGGGGGGTTTTGGGAACATTGTCTCAGGGGGTTTTGGGGGTGGGGGTTTTGGGGACATTGTCTCGGGGGGGTTTTGGGGACAGTGTCTCGGGGGTTTTGGGGACATTGACTCGGGGGAGTTTTGGGGTGGGTGTTTTGGGGACATTGTCTCGGGGGGGTTTTGAGGACATTGTCTCGGGGGGGTTTTGGGGACATTGTCTCGGGGGTGTTTTGGGGGGGGTGTTTTGGGGACATTGTCTCGTGGGGGGTTTTGGGGACATTGTCACGGGTGGGTTTTGGGAACATTGTCTCGGGGGGTTTTGGGGGTGGGGATTTTGGGGTCATTGTCTCGGGGGGGGGTTTGGGGACATTGTCTCGGGGGGGTTTTGGGGGCGTTGTCTCGGGGTGGTTTTGGGGACATTGTCTCGGGGGGGTTTTGGGGATATTGTCCCGGGGGTTTTTGGGGACATTGTCTCGGGGTGTTTTGGGTGGGGATTTGGGGACATTGTCTCGGGGGGGGGGGTTTTGGGGACATTGTCTCGGGCGGTTTTTGGCGGGGGTGTTTGGGGACATTGTCTCGAAAGTGTTTTGGGAACATTGTCTCGGTGGGGATTTGGGGGGGGTTTTGGGGACATTGTCTCGGGGGGGTTTTGGTGACATTGTCTCGAAGGGGTTCTGGGGACAATGTCTCGGGGGTGTTTGGGGGGGATTTTGGGGACATTGTCTTGGGGGGGTTTTGGCGACATTGTATCGGGGGCGTTTTGGGGACATTGTCTCGGGGGGGGTTTTGTGTGGGTGTTTTGGGGACATTGTCTCGGGGGGGTTTTGGAGACATTGTATCGGGAGGGTTTTGGGGACATCGTCTTGGGGGTGTTTTGGGGATGGGATTTTGGTGACATTGTCTCGGCGGGGTTTTGGGCACATTGTCTCAGGGGCGTTTTGGGGGTGGATTTTGGGGACATTGTCTCGGGGGGTTTTTGGGGACATTGTCTCGGGGGTGTTTTGGGGACATTGTCTCAGGGGGGTTTTTGGGGGTGGGGGTTTTGGGGACATTGTCTCGGGGGTGTTTTCGGGACATTGTCTTGGGGTGGTTTTGGGGGGGAGTTTCGGGGACATTTTCTCGGGGTGGCTTTTGGGGACATTGTCTCGGGGGTGTTTTTGGGGGGTGGTTTTTGGGGACATTGTCTCGGGGGTGATTTGGGGACATTGTCTCGAGGGGGTTATGGGGGTGGTTTTGGGGACATTGCCTCGGGGGTGCTTTGGGGACATTGTCTCGGGGGGGTTTTGTGGGGGGGTTTTGGGGACAATGTCTCGGGGGGTTTTGGGGTCATTGTCTCGGGGGGTTTTGGGGACATTTTCTCGGTTGGGTTTTGGGGGGGGGTTTTGGGGACATTGTCTCGGGGGGGTTCTGGGGACAATGTCTCGGGGGTGGTTTGGTGGGGGATTTTGGGGACATTGTCTCGGGGGGATTTTGGCGACATTGTCTCGGGGGCGTTTTAGGGACATTGTCTTGGGGGGGTTTTGGGGGGGGTGTTTGGGGACATTGTCTCGGGAGGGTTTTGGGGACATTGTCTCGGGGGTGTTTTGGGGACATTGCCTCGGGGTTGTTTTGGGTGGGGGATTTTGGGGACATTGTCTCGGGGGGGTTTTGGGGACATTGTCTCGGGGGTTTTGGGGACATTGTCTCGGGGGGGTTTTGGGCGGTGCTTTTGGGGACATTGTCTCGGGGGGGTTTTGGGGACATTGTCTCTGGGGGGTTTTGGGGACATTGTCCCGGGGGGGTTTTGGGGACATTGTCTCGGGGGAGTTTTGGGTGGGTGTTTTGGGGACATTGTCTCGGGGGGGTTTTGGGGACATTGTCTTGGGAGGGTTTTGGGGACATCGTCTCGGGGGTGTTTTGGGGGAGTGTTTTGGGGACATTGTCTTGTGGGGGGTTTTGGGGACATTGTCTCGGGGGGGTTTTGGGGACATTGTCTCGTGGGGGTTTTGGGGACATTGTCCCGGGGGTTTTGGGGACATTATCTCGGGGGTGTTTTGGGGGGGGTGGTTTGGGGACATTGTCTCGGGGGGGGGTTTTGGGGACATTGTCTCGGGGGTTATTGGGGGGTTGGTTTTGGGGTCATTGTCTCGGGGGGTTTTGGGGACATTTTCTCGGGGGAGTTTTGGGTGGGTTTTTTGGGGACATTGTCTCGGGGGGGTTTTGGAGACATTGTCTCGGGAGGGTTTTGGGGACATCGTCTCGGGGGTGTTTTGGGGGGGTGTTTTGGGGACATTGTCTTGTGGGGGGGTTTTGGGGACATTGTCTCGGGGGGGTTTTGGGAACATTGTCTCGGGGGGTTTTGGGGGTGGGGATTTTGGGGACATTGTGTCGGGGGGGTTTTGGGGACATTGACCCGGGGGTTTTTGGGGACATTGTCTCGGGGGTGTTTTGGGGAGATTGTCTCGGGGGGGTTTTGGGGGGGGGTTTTGGGGACATTGTCTCGGGGGGGTTTTGGGGACATTGTCTTGGGGGGTTTTGGGGACATTGTCTCGGGGGGGTTTTGGGGGGGGCTTTTGGGGACATTGTCTCGGGGGGGTGTTGGGGACATTGTCTCGGGGGGGTTTTGGGGCCATTGTCTCGGGGGAGTTTTGGGTGGGTGTTTTGGGGATATTGTCTCGCGGGGGTTTGGGAGACATTGTCTCGGGAGGGTTTTGTGGACATCGTCTCGGGGGTGTTTTGGGGGGGTGTTTTGGGGACATTGTCTTGTGGGGGTTTTTGGGGACATTGTCTCGGGGGGGTTTTGGGAACATTGTCTCAGGGGGTTTTGGGGGTGGGGGTTTTGGGGACATTGTCTCGGGGGGGTTTTGGGGACAGTGTCTCGGGGGGTTTTGGGGACATTGACTCAGGGGAGTTTTGCGTGGGTGTTTTGGGGACATTGTCTCGGGGGGGTTTTGAGGACATTGTCTCGGGGGGGTTTTGGGGACATTGTCTCGGGGGTGTTTTGGGGGGGGTGTTTTGGGGACATTGTCTCGTGGGGGGTTTTGGGGACATTGTCACGGGTGGGTTTTGGGAACATTGTCTCGGGGGGTTTTGGGGGTGGGGATTTTGGGGTCATTGTCTCGGGGGGGGTTTGGGGACATTGTCTCGGGGGGGTTTTGGGGGCGTTGTCTCGGGGTGGTTTTGGGGACATTGTCTCGGGGGGGTTTTGGGGACATTGTCCCGGAGGTTTTTGGGGACATTGTTTCGGGGGTGTTTTGGGTGGGGATTTGGGGACATTGTCTCGGGGGGGGTTTTGGGGACATTGTCTCAGGCGGTTTTTGGCGGGGGGGGTTTGGGGACATTGTCTCGAAAGGGTTTTGGGAACATTGTCTCGGTGGGGATTTGGGGGGGGTTTTGGGGACATTGTCTCGGGGGGGTTTTGGTGACATTGTCTCGAAGGGGTTCTGGGGACAATGTCTCGGGGGTGTTTGGGGGGGATTTTGGGGACATTGTCTCGGGGGGGTTTTGGCGACATTGTATCAGGGGCGTTTTGGGGACATTGTCTCGGGGGGGGTTTTGTGTGTGGGTGTTTTGGGGACATTGTCTCGGGGGGGTTTTGGAGACATTGTATAGGGAGGGTTTTGGGGACATCGTCTCGGGGGTGTTTTGGGGATGGGATTTTGGTGACATTGTCTCGGCGGGGTTTTTGGGCACATTGTCTCAGGGGCGTTTTGGGGGTGGATTTTGGGGACATTGTCTCGGGGGGGTTTTGGGGACATTGTCTCGGGGGTGTTTTGGGGACATTGTCTCAGGGGGGTTTTTGGGGGTGGGGGTTTTGGGGACATTGTCTCGGGGTGTTTTCGGGACATTGTCTTGGGGTGGTTTTGGGGGGGAGTTTCGGGGACATTTTCTCGGGGTGGGTTTTGGGGACATTGTCTCGGGGGTGATTTGGGGGACATTGTCTCGGGGTGGTTATGGGGGTGGTTTTGGGGACATTGCCTCGGGGGTGCTTTGGGGACATTGTCTCGGGGGGGTTTTGTGGGGGGGTTTTGGGGACAATGTCTCGGGGGGTTTTGGGGTCATTGTCTCGGGGGGTTTTTGAGGACATTGTCTCGGTGGGGTTTTGGGGGGGGGTTTGGGGACATTGTCTCGGGGGGGTTCTGGGGACAATGTCTCGGGGGTGGTTTGGTGGGGGATTTTGGGGACATTGTCTCGGGGGGGTTTTGGGCGACATTGTCTCGGGGGCGTTTTAGGGACATTGTCTTGGGGGGGTTTTGGGGGGGTGTTTGGGGACATTGTCTCGGAGGGTTTTGGGGACATTGTCTCGGGGGTGTTTTGGGGACATTGCCTCAGGGTTGTTTTGGGTGGGGGATTTTGGGGACATTGTCTCGGGGGGGTTTTGGGGACATTGTCTCGGGGGTTTTGGGGACATTGTCTCGGGGGGGTTTTGGGGGGTGCTTTTGGGGACATTGTCTCGGGGGGGTTTTGGGGACATTGTCTCTGGGGGGTTTTGGGGACATTGTCCCGGGGGGGTTTTGGGGGACATTGTCTCGGGGGAGTTTTGGGTGGGTGTTTTGGGGACATTGTCTCGGGGGGGTTTTGGGACATTGTCTTGGGAGGGTTTTGGGGACATCGTCTCGGGGGTGTTTTGGGGGAGTGTTTTGGGACATTGTCTTGTGGGGGGTTTTGGGGACATTGTCTCGGGGGGGTTTTGGGGACATTGTCTCGTGGGGGTTTTGGGGACATTGTCCCGGGGGTTTTTTGGGGACATTATCTCGGGGGTGTTTTGGGGGGGGTGGTTTGGGGACATTGTCTCGGGGGGGGTTTTGGGGACATTGTCTCGGGGGGTTATTGGGGGTTGGTTTTGGGGTCATTGTCTCGGGGGGTTTTGGGGACATTGTCTCGGGGGAGTTTTGGGTGGGTTTCTTGGGGACATTGTCTCGGGGGGGTTTTGGAGACATTGTCTCGGGAGGGTTTTGGGGACATCGTCTCGGGGGTGTTTTGGGGGGGTGTTTTGGGGACATTGTCTTGTGGGAGGGTTTTGGGGACATTGTCTCGGGGGGGTTTTGGGACATTGTCTCGGGGGGTTTTGGGGGTGGGGATTTTGGGGACATTGTGTCGGGGGGGTTTTGGGGACATTGACCCGGGGGTTTTTGGGGACATTGTCTCGGGGGTGTTTTGGGGACATTGTCTCGGGGGGGTTTTGGGGGGGGGTTTTGGGGACATTGTCTCGGGGGGGTTTTGGGGACATTGTCTTGGGGGGTTTTGGGGACATTGTCTCGGGGGGGTTTTGGGGGGGGCTTTTGGGGACATTGTCTCGGGGGGGTGTTGGGGACATTGTCTCGGGGGGGTTTTGGGGCCATTGTCTCGGGGGAGTTTTGGGTGGGTGTTTTGGGGACATTGTCTCGCGGGGGTTTGGGAGACATTGTCTCGGGGGGGTTTTGAGAACATTGTCTCAGGGGGTTTTGGGGGTGGGGGTTTTGGGGACATTGTCTCGGGGGGGTTTTGGGGACAGTGTCTCGGGGGTTTTGGGGACATTGACTCGGGGAGTTTTGGGTGGGTGTTTTGGGGACATTGTCTCGGGGGGGTTTTGAGGACATTGTCTCGGGGGGGTTTTGGGGACATTGTCTCGGGGGTGTTTTGGGGGGGGTGTTTTGGGGACATTGTCTCGTGGGGGGGTTTTGGGGACATTGTCACGGGTGGGTTTTGGGAACATTGTCTCGGGGGGTTTTGGGGGTGGGGATTTTGGGGTCATTGTCTCGGGGGGGGTTTGGGGACATTGTCTCGGGGGGGTTTTGGGGGCGTTGTCTCGGAGTGGTTTTGGGGACATTGTCTTGGGGGGGTTTTGGGGACATTGTCCCGGAGGTTTTTGGGGACATTGTTTCGGGGGTGTTTTGGGTGGGGATTTGGGGACATTGTCTCGGGGGGGGGGTTTTGGGGACATTGTCTCGGGTGGTTTTTGGCGGGGGGGGTTTGGGGACATTGTCTCGAAAGGGTTTTGGGAACATTGTCTCGGTGGGGATTTGGGGGGGGGTTTGGGGACATTGTCTCGGGGGGGTTTTGGTGACATTGTCTCGAAGGGGTTCTGGGGACAATGTCTCGGGGGTGTTTGGGGGGGATTTTGGGGACATTGTCTCGGGGGGTTTTGGCGACATTGTATCGGGGGCGTTTTGGGGACATTGTCTCGGGGGGGGTTTTGTGTGGGTGTTTTGGGGACATTGTCTCGGGGGGGTTTTGGAGACATTGTATCGGGAGGGTTTTGGGGACATCGTCTCGGGGGTGTTTAGGGGGAGTGTTTTGGGGACATTGTCTTGTGGGGGGTTTTGGGGACATTGTCTCGGGGGGTTTTGGGAACATTGCCTCGGGGGTTTTTGGGGGTGGGGTTTTTGGGGACATTGTCTCGGGGGGGTTTTGGGGACATTGTCTCGGGGCGGGTTTTGGGGACGTTGTCTCGGGGGGGTTTTGGGGACATTGTCTCGGGGGCGTTTTGGGGACATTGTCTCGGGGTAGTTTTGGGGGGGTGTTTTGGGGACATTGTCTCGGGGGGTTTTGAGGACATTGTCTCGGGGGGGTTTTGGGGACATTGTCTCGGGGGTGTTTTGGGGGGGTGTTTTGGGGACATTGTCTCGTGGGGGGTTTTGGGGACATTGTCGCGGGGGGGTTTTGGGAACATTGTCTCGGGGGGTTTTGGGGGTGGGGGTTTTGGGGACATTGTCTCGGGGGGGTTTTGGGGACCATTGTCTCGGGGGCGTTTTGGGGACGTTGTCTCGGGGGGGTTTTTTGGGACATTGTCTCAGGGGGGTTTTGGGGAAATTGTCCCGGGGGTTTTTGGGGACATTGTCTCGGGGGTGTTTTGGGCGGGGGTTTGGGGACATTGTCTCGGGGGGTTTTTGGGGACATTGTCTCGGGGGGTTTTTGGGGGGGTTTTTGGGGACATTGTCTCGGGGGGTTTTGGGGTCATTGTCTCGGGGGGTTTTGGGGACATTGTCTCGGTGGGGTTTTGGGGGGGGGTTTTGGGGACATTGTCTCGGGGGGGTTCTGGGGACAATGTCTCGGGGGTGGTTTGGTGGGGGATTTTGGGGACATTGTCTCGGGGGGGTTTTGGCGACATTGTCTCGGGGGCGTTTTAGGGACATTGTCTTGGGGGGGTTTTGGGGGGGGTGTTTGGGGACATTGTCTCGGGAGGGTTTTGGGGACATTGTCTCGGGGGTGTTTTGGGGACATTGCCTCGGGGTTGTTTTGGGTGGGGGATTTTGGGGACATTGTCTCGGGGGGGTTTTGGGGACATTGTCTCGGGGGTTTTGGGGACATTGTCTCGGGGGGGTTTTGGGGGGTGCTTTTGGGGACATTGTCTCGGGGGGGTTTTGGGGACATTGTCTCTGGGGGGTTTTGGGGACATTGTCCCGGGGGGGTTTTGGGGACATTGTCTCGGGGGAGTTTTGGGTGGGTGTTTTGGGGACATTGTCTCGGGGGGGTTTTGGGGACATTGTCTCGGGAGGGTTTTGGGGACATCGTCTCGGGGGTGTTTTGGGGGAGTGTTTTGGGGACATTGTCTTGTGGGGGGTTTTGGGGACATTGTCTCGGGGGGGTTTTGGGGACATTGTCTCGTGGGGGTTTTCGGGACATTGTCCCGGGGGTTTTTGGGGACATTATCTCGGGGGGTTATTGGGGGGTTGGTTTTGGGGTCATTGTCTCGGGGGGGTTTTGGAGACATTGTCTCGGGAGGGTTTTGGGGACATCATCTCGGGGGTGTTTTGGGGGGGTGTTTTGGGGACATTGTCTTGTGGGGGGGTTTTGGGGACATTGTCTCGGGGGGGTTTTGGGAACATTGTCTCGGGGGGTTTTGGGGGTGGGGATTTTGGGGACATTGTGTCGGGGGGGTTTTGGGGACATTGACCCGGGGGTTTTTGGGGACATTGTCTCGGGGGTGTTTTGGAGAGATTGCCTCGGGGGGGTTTTGTGGGGGGGTTTTGGGGACATTGTCTCGGGGGGGTTTTGGGGACATTGTCTTGGGGGGTTTTGGGGACATTGTCTCGGGGGGGTTTTGGGGGGGGCTTTTGGGGACATTGTCTCGGGGGGGTGTTGGGGACATTGTCTCGGGGGGGTTTTGGGGCCATTGTCTCGGGGGAGTTTTGGGTGGGTGTTTTGGGGACATTTTCTCGCGGGGGTTTGGGAGACATTGTCTCGGGAGGGTTTTGTGGACATCGTCTCGGGGGTGTTTTGGGGGGGTGTTTTGGGGACATTGTCTTGTGGGGGTTTTTTGGGGACATTGTCTCGGGGGGGTTTTGGGAACATTGTCTCAGGGGGTTTTGGGGGTGGGGGTTTTGGGGACATTGTCTCGGGGGGGTTTTGGGGACAGTGTCTCGGGGGGTTTTGGGGACATTGACTCGGGGGAGTTTTGGGTGGGTGTTTGGGGGACATTGTCTCGGGGGGGTTTTGAGGACATTGTCTCGGGGGGGTTTTGGGGACATTGTCTCGGGGGTGTTTTGGGGGGGGTGTTTTGGGGACATTGTCTCGTGGGGGGTTTTGGGGACATTGTCACGGGTGGGTTTTGGGAACATTGTCTCGGGGGGTTTTGGGGGTGGGGATTTTGGGGTCATTGTCTCGGGGGGGTTTTGGAGACATTGTCTCGGGGGGGTTTTGGGGGCGTTGTCTCGGGGTGGTTTTGGGGACATTGTCTCGGGGGGGTTTTGGGGACATTGTCCCGGGGGTTTTTGGGGACATTGTCTCGGGGGTGTTTTGGGTGGGGATTTGGGGACATTGTCTCGGGGGGGGGGGTTTTGGGGACATTGTCTCGGGCGGTTTTTGGCGGGGGTGTTTGGGGACATTGTCTCGAAAGTGTTTTGGGAACAATGTCTCAGGGGTGTTTGGGGGGGATTTTGGGGACATTGTCTCGGGGGGGTTTTGGCGACATTGTATCGGGGGCGTTTTGGGGACATTGTCTCGTGGGGGGTTTTGTGTGGGTGTTTTGGGGACATTGTCTCGGGGGGGTTTTGGAGACATTGTATCGGGAGGGTTTTGGGGACATCGTCTCGGGGGTGTTTTGGGGATGGGGTTTTGGTGACATTGTCTCGGCGGGGTTTTGGGCACATTGTCTCAGGGGCGTTTTGGGGGTGGATTTTGGGGATATTGTCTCGGGGGGTTTTTGGGGGTGGGGGTTTTGGGGACATTGTCTCGGGGGTGTTTTCGGGACATTGTCTTGGGGTGGTTTTGGGGGGGAGTTTCGGGGACATTTTCTCGGGGTGGCTTTTGGGGACATTGTCTCGGGGGTGTTTTTGGGGGGTGGTTTTTGGGGACATTGTCTCGGGGGTGATTTGGGGACATTGTCTCGAGGGGGTTATGGGGGTGGTTTTGGGGACATTGCCTCGGGGGTGCTTTGGGGACATTGTCTCGGGGGGGTTTTGTGGGGGGGTTTTGGGGACAATGTCTCGGGGGGTTTTGGGGTCATTGTCTCGGGGGGTTTTGGGGACATTGTCTCGGTGGGGTTTTGGGGGGGGGTTTTGGGGACATTGTCTCGGGGGGGTTCTGGGGACAATGTCTCGGGGGTGGTTTGGTGGGGGATTTTGGGGACATTGTCTCGGGGGGGTTTTGGCGACATTGTCTTGGGGGCGTTTTAGGGACATTGTCTTGGGGGGGTTTTGGGGGGGGTGTTTGGGGACATTGTCTCGGGAGGGTTTTGGGGACATTGTCTCGGGGGTGTTTTGGGGACATTGCCTCGGGGTTGTTTTGGGTGGGGGATTTTGGGGACATTGTCTCGGGGGGGTTTTGGGGACATTGTCTCGGGGGTTTTGGGGACATTGTCTCGGGGGGGTTTTGGGGGGTGCTTTTGGGGACATTGTCTCGGGGGGGTTTTGGGGACATTGTCTCTGGGGGGTTTTGGGGACATTGTCCCGGGGGGGTTTTGGGGACATTGTCTCGGGGGAGTTTTGGGTGGGTGTTTTGGGGACATTGTCTCGGGGGGGTTTTGGGGACATTGTCTTGGGAGGGTTTTGGGGACATCGTCTCGGGGGTGTTTTGGGGGAGTGTTTTGGGGACATTGTCTTGTGGGGGGTTTTGGGGACATTGTCTCGGGGGGGTTTTGGGGACATTGTCTCGTGGGGGTTTTGGGGACATTGTCCCGGGGGGTTTTGGGGACATTATCTCGGGGGTGTTTTGGGGGGGGTGGTTTGGGGACATTGTCTCGGGGGGGGTTTTGGGGACATTGTCTCGGGGGTTATTGGGGGGTTGGTTTTGGGGTCATTGTCTCGGGGGGTTTTGGGGACATTTTCTCGGGGGAGTTTTGGTTGGGTTTTTTGGGGACATTGTCTCGGGGGGGTTTTGGAGACATTGTCTCGGGAGGGTTTTGGGGACATCGTCTCGGGGGTGTTTTGGGGGGGTGTTTTGGGGACATTGTCTTGTGGGGGGGTTTTGGGGACATTGTCTCGGGGGGGTTTTGGGAACATTGTCTCGGGGGGTTTTGGGGGTGGGGATTTTGGGGACATTGTGTCGGGGGGGTTTTGGGGACATTGACCCGGGGGTTTTTGGGGACATTGTCTCGGGGGTGTTTTGGGGAGATTGTCTCGGGGGGGTTTTGGGGGGGGGTTTTGGGGACATTGTCTCGGGGGGGTTTTGGGGACATTGTCTTGGGGGGTTTTGGGGACATTGTCTCGGGGGGGTTTTGGGGTGGGCTTTTGGGGACATTGTCTCGGGGGGGTGTTGGGGACATTGTCTCGGGGGGGTTTTGGGGCCATTGTCTCGGGGGAGTTTTGGGTGGGTGTTTTGGGGATATTGTCTCGCGGGGGTTTGGGAGACATTGTCTCGGGAGGGTTTTGTGGACATCGTCTCGGGGGTGTTTTGGGGGGGTGTTTTGGGGACATTGTCTTGTGGGGGTTTTTGGGGACATTGTCTCGGGGGGGTTTTGGGAACATTGTCTCAGGGGGTTTTGGGGGTGGGGGTTTTGGGGACATTGTCTCGGGGGGGTTTTGGGGACAGTGTCTCGGGGGGTTTTGGGGACATTGACTCAGGGGAGTTTTGCGTGGGTGTTTTGGGGACATTGTCTCGGGGGGGTTTTGAGGACATTGTCTCGGGGGGGTTTTGGGGACATTGTCTCGGGGGTGTTTTGGGGGGGGGTGTTTTGGGGACATTGTCTCGTGGGGGGTTTTGGGGACATTGTCACGGGTGGGTTTTGGGAACATTGTCTCGGGGGGTTTTGGGGGTGGGGATTTTGGGGTCATTGTCTCGGGGGGGGTTTGGGGACATTGTCTCGGGGGGGTTTTGGGGGCGTTGTCTCGGGGTGGTTTTGGGGACATTGTCTCGGGGGGGTTTTGGGGACATTGTCCCGGAGGTTTTTGGGGACATTGTTTCGGGGGTGTTTTGGGTGGGGATTTGGGGACATTGTCTCGGGGGGGGGGGTTTTGGGGACATTGTCTCGGGCGGTTTTTGGCGGGGGGGTTTGTGGACATTGTCTCGAAAGGGTTTTGGGAACATTGTCTCGGTGGGGATTTGGGGGGGTTTTGGCGACATTGTCTCGGGGGGGTTTTGGTGACATTGTCTCGAAGGGGTTCTGGGGACAATGTCTCGGGGGTGTTTGGGGGGGATTTTGGGGACATTGTCTCGGGGGGTTTTGGCGACATTGTATCAGGGGCGTTTTGGGGACATCGTCTCGGGGGTGTTTTGGGGATGGGATTTTGGTGACATTGTCTCGGCGGGGTTTTGGGCACATTGTCTCAGGGGCGTTTTGGGGGTGGATTTTGGGGACATTGTCTCGGGGGGGTTTTGGGGACATTGTCTCGGGGGTGTTTTGGGGACATTGTCTCAGGGGGGTTTTTGGGGGTGGGGGTTTTGGGGACATTGTCTCGGGGGTGTTTTCGGGACATTGTCTTGGGGTGGTTTTGGGGGGGAGTTTCGGGGACATTTTCTCGGGGTGGGTTTTGGGGACATTGTCTCGGGGGTGATTTGGGGACATTGTCTCGGGGGGGTTATGGGGGTGGTTTTGGGGACATTGCCTCGGGGGTGCTTTGGGGACATTGTCTCGGGGGGGTTTTGTGGGGGTGTTTTGGGGACAATGTCTCGGGGGGTTTTGGGGTCATTGTCTCGGGGGGTTTTGGGGACATTGTCTCGGTGGGGTTTTGGGGGGGGGTTTTGGGGACATTGTCTCGGGGGGGTTCTGGGGACAATGTCTCGGGGGTGGTTTGGTGGGGGATTTTGGGGACATTGTCTCGGGGGGGTTTTGGCGACATTGTCTCGGGGGCGTTTTAGGGACATTGTCTTGGGGGGGTTTTGGGGGGGGTGTTTGGGGACATTGTCTCGGGAGGGTTTTGGGGACATTGTCTCGGGGGTGTTTTGGGGACATTGCCTCGGGGTTGTTTTGGGTGGGGGATTTTGGGGACATTGTCTCGGGGGGGTTTTGGGGACATTGTCTCGGGGGTTTTGGGGACATTGTCTCGGGGGGGTTTTGGGGGGTGCTTTTGGGGACATTGTCTCGGGGGGGTTTTGGGGACATTGTCTCTGGGGGGTTTTGGGGACATTGTCCCGGGGGGGTTTTGGGGACATTGTCTCGGGGGAGTTTTGGGTGGGTGTTTTGGGGACATTGTCTCGGGGGGGTTTTGGGGACATTGTCTCGGGAGGGTTTTGGGGACATCGTCTCGGGGGTGTTTTGGGGGAGTGTTTTGGGGACATTGTCTCGGGGGGGTTTTGGGGACATTGTCTTGGGAGGGTTTTGGGGACATCGTCTCGGGGGTGTTTTGGGGGAGTGTTTTGGGGACATTGTCTTGTGGGGGGTTTTGGGGACATTGTCTCGGGGGGGTTTTGGGGACATTGTCTCGTGGGGGTTTTGGGGACATTGTCCCGGGGGTTTTTGGGGACATTATCTCGGGGGTGTTTTGGGGGGGGTGGTTTGGGGACATTGTCTCGGGGGGGGTTTTGGGGACATTGTCTCGGGGGGTTATTGGGGGGTTGGTTTTGGGGTCATTGTCTCGGGGGGTTTTGGGGACATTGTCTCGGGGGAGTTTTGGGTGGGTTTCTTGGGGACATTGTCTCGGGGGGGTTTTGGAGACATTGTCTCGGGAGGGTTTTGGGGACATCGTCTCGGGGGTGTTTTGGGGGGGTGTTTTGGGGACATTGTCTTGTGGGAGGGTTTTGGAGACATTGTCTCGGGGGGGTTTTGGGAACATTGTCTCGGGGGGTTTTGGGGGTGGGGATTTTGGGGACATTGTGTCGGGGGGGTTTTGGGGACATTGACCCGGGGGTTTTTGGGGACATTGTCTCGGGGGTGTTTTGGGGACATTGTCTCGGGGGGGTTTTGGGGGGGGGTTTTGGGGACATTGTCTCGGGGGGGTTTTGGGGACATTGTCTTGGGGGGTTTTGGGGACATTGTCTCGGGGGGGTTTTGGGGGGGGCTTTTGGGGACATTGTCTCGGGGGGGTGTTGGGGACATTGTCTCGGGGGGGTTTTGGGGCCATTGTCTCGGGGGAGTTTTGGGTGGGTGTTTTGGGGACATTGTCTCGCGGGGGTTTGGGAGACATTGTCTCGGGGGGTTTTGGGAACATTGTCTCAGGGGGTTTTGGGGGTGGGGGTTTTGGGGACATTGTCTCGGTGGGGTTTTGGGGACAGTGTCTCGGGGGGTTTTGGGGACATTGACTCGGGGGAGTTTTGGGTGGGTGTTTTGGGGACATTGTCTCGGGGGGGTTTTGAGGACATTGTCTCGGGGGGGGTTTTGGGGACATTGTCTCGGGGGTGTTTTGGGGGGGGTGTTTTGGGGACATTGTCTCGTGGGGGGTTTTGGGGACATTGTCACGGGTGGGTTTTGGGAACATTGTCTCGGGGGGTTTTGGGGGTGGGGATTTTGGGGTCATTGTCTCGGGGGGGGTTTGGGGACATTGTCTCGGGGGGGTTTTGGGGGCGTTGTCTCGGAGTGGTTTTGGGGACATTGTCTTGGGGGGGTTTTGGGGACATTGTCCCGGAGGTTTTTGGGGACATTGTTTCGGGGGTGTTTTGGGTGGGGATTTGGGGGACATTGTCTCGGGGGGGGGTTTTTGGGGACATTGTCTCGGGTGGTTTTTGGCGGGGGGGTTTGGGGACATTGTCTCGAAAGGGTTTTGGGAACATTGTCTCGGTGGGGATTTGGGGGGGGGTTTTGGGGACATTGTCTCGGGGGGGTTTTGGTGACATTGTCTCGAAGGGGTTCTGGGGACAATGTCTCGGGGGTGTTTGGGGGGGATTTTGGGGACATTGTCTCGGGGGGTTTTGGCGACATTGTATCGGGGGCGTTTTGGGGACATTGTCTCGGGGGGGGGTTTTGTGTGGGTGTTTTGGGGACATTGTCTCGGGGGGGTTTTGGAGACATTGTATCGGGAGGGTTTTGGGGACATCGTCTCGGGGGTGTTTAGGGGGAGTGTTTTGGGGACATTGTCTTGTGGGGGGTTTTGGGGACATTGTCTCGGGGGGTTTTGGGAACATTGCCTCGGGGGTTTTTGGGGGTGGGGTTTTTGGGGACATTGTCTCGGGGGGGTTTTGGGGACATTGTCTCGGGGGTGCTTTGGGGACATTGTCTCGGGGGGGTTTTGTGGGGGTGTTTTGGGGACAATGTCTCGGGGGGTTTTGGGGTCATTGTCTCGGGGGGTTTTGGGGACATTGTCTCGGTGGGGTTTTGGGGGGGGGTTTTGGGGACATTGTCTCGGGGGGGTTCTGGGGACAATGTCTCGGGGGTGGTTTGGTGGGGGATTTTGGGGACATTGTCTCGGGGGGGTTTTGGCGACATTGTCTCGGGGGCGTTTTAGGGACATTGTCTTGGGGGGGTTTTGGGGGGGGTGTTTGGGGACATTGTCTCGGGAGGGTTTTGGGGACATTGTCTCGGGGGTGTTTTGGGGACATTGCCTCGGGGTTGTTTTGGGTGGGGGATTTTGGGGACATTGTCTCGGGGGGGTTTTGGGGACATTGTCTCGGGGGTTTTGGGGACATTGTCTCGGGGGGGTTTTGGGGGAGTGTTTTGGGGACATTGTCTTGTGGGGGGTTTTGGGGACATTGTCTCGGGGGGGTTTTGGGGACATTGTCTCGTGGGGGTTTTGGGGACATTGTCCCGGGGGTTTTTGGGGACATTATCTCGGGGGTGTTTTGGGGGGGGTGGTTTGGGGACATTGTCTCGGGGGGGGTTTTGGGGACATTGTCTCGGGGGGTTATTGGGGGGTTGGTTTTGGGGTCATTGTCTCGGGGGGTTTTGGGGACATTGTCTCGGGGGAGTTTTGGGTGGGTTTCTTGGGGACATTGTCTCGGGGGGGTTTTGGAGACATTGTCTCGGGAGGGTTTTGGGGACATCGTCTCGGGGGTGTTTTGGGGGGGTGTTTTGGGGACATTGTCTTGTGGGAGGGTTTTGGGGACATTGTCTCGGGGGGGTTTTGGGAACATTGTCTCGGGGGGTTTTGGGGGTGGGGATTTTGGGGACATTGTGTCGGGGGGGTTTTGGGGACATTGACCCGGGGGTTTTTGGGGACATTGTCTCGGGGGTGTTTTGGGGACATTGTCTCGGGGGGGTTTTGGGGGGGGGTTTTGGGGACATTGTCTCGGGGGGGTGTTGGGGACATTGTCTCGGGGGGGTTTTGGGGCCATTGTCTCGGGGGAGTTTTGGGTGGGTGTTTTGGGGACATTGTCTCGCGGGGGTTTGGGAGACATTGTCTCGGGGGGTTTTGGGAACATTGTCTCAGGGGGTTTTGGGGGTGGGGGTTTTGGGGACATTGTCTCGGTGGGGTTTTGGGGGACAGTGTCTCGGGGGGTTTTGGGGACATTGACTCGGGGGAGTTTTGGGTGGGTGTTTTGGGGACATTGTCTCGGGGGGGTTTTGAGGACATTGTCTCGGGGGGGGTTTTGGGGACATTGTCTCGGGGGTGTTTTGGGGGGGGTGTTTTGGGGACATTGTCTCGTGGGGGGTTTTGGGGACATTGTCACGGGTGGGTTTTGGGAACATTGTCTCGGGGGGTTTTGGGGGTGGGGATTTTGGGGTCATTGTCTCGGGGGGGGTTTGGGGACATTGTCTCGGGGGGGTTTTGGGGGCGTTGTCTCGGAGTGGTTTTGGGGACATTGTCTTGGGGGGGTTTTGGGGACATTGTCCCGGAGGTTTTTGGGGACATTGTTTCGGGGGTGTTTTGGGTGGGGATTTGGGGACATTGTCTCGGGGGGGGGTTTTTGGGGACATTGTCTCGGGTGGTTTTTGGCGGGGGGGTTTGGGGACATTGTCTCGAAAGGGTTTTGGGAACATTGTCTCGGTGGGGATTTGGGGGGGGGTTTTGGGGACATTGTCTCGGGGGGGGTTTTGGTGACATTGTCTCGAAGGGGTTCTGGGGACAATGTCTCGGGGGTGTTTGGGGGGGATTTTGGGGACATTGTCTCGGGGGGTTTTGGCGACATTGTATCGGGGGCGTTTTGGGGACATTGTCTCGGGGGGGGGTTTTGTGTGGGTGTTTTGGGGACATTGTCTCGGGGGGGTTTTGGAGACATTGTATCGGGAGGGTTTTGGGGACATCGTCTCGGGGGTGTTTAGGGGGAGTGTTTTGGGGACATTGTCTTGTGGGGGGTTTTGGGGACATTGTCTCGGGGGGTTTTGGGAACATTGCCTCGGGGGTTTTTGGGGGTGGGGTTTTTGGGGACATTGTCTCGGGGGGGTTTTGGGGACATTGTCTCGGGGCGGGTTTTGGGGACGTTGTCTCGGGGGGGTTTTGGGGACATTGTCTCGGGGGCGTTTTGGGGACATTGTCTCGGGGGAGTTTTGGGTGGGTGTTTTGGGGACATTGTCTCGGGGGGTTTTGAGGACATTGTCTCGGGGGGGTTTTGGGGACATTGTCTCGGGGGTGTTTTGGGGGGGTGTTTTGGGGACATTGTCTCGTGGGGGGTTTTGGGGACATTGTCGCGGGGGGGTTTTGGGAACATTGTCTCGGGGGGTTTTGGGGGTGGGGGTTTTGGGGACATTGTCTCGGGGGGGTTTTGGGGACATTGTCTCGGGGGCGTTTTGGGGACGTTGTCTCGGGGGGGTTTTTTGGGACATTGTCTCGGGGGGGTTTTGGGGAAATTGTCCCGGGGGTTTTTGGGGACATTGTCTCGGGGGTGTTTTGGGCGGGGGTTTGGGGACATTGTCTCGGGGGGTTTTTGGGGACATTGTCTCGGGGGGTTTTTGGGGGGGTTTTTGGGGACATTGTCTCGGGGGGGTTTTGGGAACATTGTCTCGGGGGGGATTTGGGGGGGGTTTTGGGGACATTGTCTCGGGGGGGTTTTGGGGACATTGTCTCCAAGGGGTTCTGGGGACAATGTCTCGGGGGGGTTTGGGGGCGGATTTTGGGGACATTGTCTCGGGAGGGTTTTGGCGACATTGTCTCGGGGGCGTTTTGGGGACATTGTCTCGGGGGGGTTTTGGGTGGGGGTGTTTGGGGACATTGTCTCGGGAGGGTTTTGGGGACATTGTCTCGGGGGTGTTTTGGGGACATTGCCTCGGGGGTGTTTTGGGTGGGGGATTTTGGGGACATTGTCTCGGGGGGGTTTTGGGGACATTGTCTCGGGGTGTTTTGGGGACATTGTCTCGGGGGGGTTTTGGGGGGGGCTTTTGTGGACATTGTCTCGGGGGGGTTTTGGGGACATTCCCCCGGGGGGGTTTTGGGGACATTGTCTCGGGGGAGTTTTGGGTGGGTGTTTTGGGGACATTGTCTCGGGGGGTTTTTGGGGACATTCTCTCGGGAGGGTTTTGGGGACATTGTCTCGGGGGTGTTTTGGGGGAGTGTTTTGGGGACATTTTCTTGTGGGGGGTTTTGGGGACATTGTCTCGGGGCGGTTCTGGGAACATTGTCTCGGGGGGTTTTGGGGGTGGGGTTTTTGGGGACATTGTCTCGGGCGGGTTTTGGGGACATTGTCTCGGGGGGGTTTTGGGGACGTTGTCTCGGGGGGGGTTTTGGGGACATTGTCTCGGGGGTGTTTTGGGAACACTGTCTCGGGGGAGTTTTGGGTGGGTGTTTTGGGGACATTGTCTCGGGGGGGTTTTGAGGACATTGTCTCGGGGGGGTTTTGGGGACATTGTCTCGGGGGGGGTTTTGGGAACATTGTCTCGGGGGGTTTTGGGGTTGGGGATTTTGGGGACATTGTGTCGGGGGGGTTTTGGGGACATTGACCCGGGGGTTTTTGGGGACATTGTCTCGGGGGTGTTTTGGAGAGATTGCCTCGGGGGGGTTTTGGGGGGGGGTTTTGGGGACATTGTCTCGGGGGGGTTTTGGGGACATTGTCTTGGGGGGTTTTGGGGACATTGTCTCGGGGGGGTTTTGGGGGGGGCTTTTGGGGACATTGTCTCGGGGGGGTGTTGGGGACATTGTCTCGGGGGGGTTTTGGGGCCATTGTCTCGGGGGAGTTTTGGGTGGGTGTTTTGGGGACATTGTCTCGCGGGGGTTTGGGAGACATTGTCTCGGGAGGGTTTTGTGGACATCGTCTCGGGGGTGTTTTGGGGGGGTGTTTTGGGGACATTGTCTTGTGGGGGTTTTTGGGGACATTGTCTCGGGGGGGTTTTGGGAACATTGTCTCAGGGGGTTTTGGGGGTGGGGGTTTTGGGGACATTGTCTCGGGGGGGTTTTGGGGACAGTGTCTCGGGGGGTTTTGGGGACATTGACTCGGGGGAGTTTTGGGTGGGTGTTTTGGGGACATTGTCTCGGGGGGGTTTTGAGGACATTGTCTCGGGGGGGTTTTGGGGACATTGTCTCGGGGGTGTTTTGGGGGGGGTGTTTTGGGGACATTGTCTCGTGGGGGGTTTTGGGGACATTGTCACGGGTGGGTTTTGGGAACATTGTCTCGGGGGGTTTTGGGGGTGGGGATTTTGGGGTCATTGTCTCGGGGGGGGTTTGGGGACATTGTCTCGGGGGGGTTTTGGGGGCGTTGTCTCGGGGTGGTTTTGGGGACATTGTCTCGGGGGGGTTTTGGGGACATTGTCCCGGGGGTTTTTGGGGACATTGTCTCGGGGGTGTTTTGGGTGGGGATTTGGGGACATTGTCTCGGGGGGGGGGGTTTTGGGGACATTGTCTCGGGCGGTTTTTGGCGGGGGTGTTTGGGGACATTGTCTCGAAAGTGTTTTGGGAACATTGTCTCGGTGGGGATTTGGGGGGTGTTTTGGGGACATTGTCTCGGGGGGGTTTTGGTGACATTGTCTCGAAGGGGTTCTGGGGACAATGTCTCGGGGGTGTTTGGGGGGGATTTTGGGGACATTGTCTCGGGGGGGTTTTGGCGACATTGTATCGGGGGCGTTTTGGGGACATTGTCTCGGGGGGGGTTTTGTGTGGGTGTTTTGGGGACATTGCCTCGGGGGGGTTTTGGAGACATTGTATCGGGAGGGTTTTGGGGACATCGTCTCGGGGGTGTTTTGGGGATGGGATTTTGGTGACATTGTCTCGGCGGGGTTTTGGGCACATTGTCTCAGGGGCGTTTTGGGGGTGGATTTTGGGGACATTGTCTCGGGGGGTTTTTGGGGACATTGTCTCGGGGGTGTTTTGGGGACATTGTCTCAGGGGGGTTTTTGGGGGTGGGGGTTTTGGGGACATTGTCTCGGGGGTGTTTTCGGGACATTGTCTTGGGGTGGTTTTGGGGGGGAGTTTCGGGGACATTTTCTCGGGGTGGCTTTTGGGGACATTGTCTCGGGGGTGTTTTTGGGGGGTGGTTTTTGGGGACATTGTCTCGGGGGTGATTTGGGGACATTGTCTCGAGGGGGTTATGGGGGTGGTTTTGGGGACATTGCCTCGGGGGTGCTTTGGGGACATTGTCTCGGGGGGGTTTTGTGGGGGGGTTTTGGGGACAATGTCTCGGGGGGTTTTGGGGTCATTGTCTCGGGGGGTTTTGGGGACATTGTCTCGGTGGGGTTTTGGGGGGGGGTTTTGGGGACATTGTCTCGGGGGGGTTCTGGGGACAATGTCTCGGGGGTGGTTTGGTGGGGGATTTTGGGGACATTGTCTCGGGGGGGTTTTGGCGACATTGTCTCGGGGGCGTTTTAGGGACATTGTCTTGGGGGGGTTTTGGGGGGGGTGTTTGGGGACATTGTCTCGGGAGGGTTTTGGGGACATTGTCTCGGGGGTGTTTTGGGGACATTGCCTCGGGGTTGTTTTGGGTGGGGGATTTTGGGGACATTGTCTCGGGGGGGTTTTGGGGACATTGTCTCGGGGGTTTTGGGGACATTGTCTCGGGGGGGTTTTGGGGGGTGCTTTTGGGGACATTGTCTCGGGGGGGTTTTGGGGACATTGTCTCTGGGGGGTTTTGGGGACATTGTCCCGGGGGGGTTTTGGGGACATTGTCTCGGGGGAGTTTTGGGTGGGTGTTTTGGGGACATTGTCTCGGGGGGGTTTTGGGGACATTGTCTTGGGAGGGTTTTGGGGACATCGTCTCGGGGGTGTTTTGGGGGAGTGTTTTGGGGACATTGTCTTGTGGGGGGTTTTGGGGACATTGTCTCGGGGGGGTTTTGGGGACATTGTCTCGTGGGGGTTTTGGGGACATTGTCCCGGGGGGTTTTGGGGACATTATCTCGGGGGTGTTTTGGGGGGGGTGGTTTGGGGACATTGTCTCGGGGGGGGTTTTGGGGACATTGTCTCGGGGGTTAAGGGGGGGGTTGGTTTTGGGGTCATTGTCTCGGGGGGTTTTGGGGACATTTTCTCGGGGGAGTTTTGGTTGGGTTTTTTGGGGACATTGTCTCGGGGGGGTTTTGGAGACATTGTCTCGGGAGGGTTTTGGGGACATCGTCTCGGGGGTGTTTTGGGGGGGTGTTTTGGGGACATTGTCTTGTGGGGGGGTTTTGGGGACATTGTCTCGGGGGGGTTTTGGGAACATTGTCTCGGGGGGTTTTGGGGGTGGGGATTTTGGGGACATTGTGTCGGGGGGGTTTTGGGGACATTGACCCGGGGGTTTTTGGGGACATTGTCTCGGGGGTGTTTTGGGGAGATTGTCTCGGGGGGGTTTTGGGGGGGGGTTTTGGGGACATTGTCTCGGGGGTTTTTGGGGACATTGTCTTGGGGGGTTTTGGGGACATTGTCTCGGGGGGGTTTTGGGGGGGGCTTTTGGGGACATTGTCTCGGGGGGGTGTTGGGGACATTGTCTCGGGGGGGTTTTGGGGCCATTGTCTCGGGGGAGTTTTGGGTGGGTGTTTTGGGGATATTGTCTCGCGGGGGTTTGGGAGACATTGTCTCGGGAGGGTTTTGTGGACATCGTCTCGGGGGTGTTTTGGGGGGGTGTTTTGGGGACATTGTCTTGTGGGGGTTTTTGGGGACATTGTCTCGGGGGGGTTTTGGGAACATTGTCTCAGGGGGTTTTGGGGGTGGGGGTTTTGGGGACATTGTCTCGGGGGGGTTTTGGGGACAGTGTCTCGGGGGGTTTTGGGGACATTGACTCAGGGGAGTTTTGCGTGGGTGTTTTGGGGACATTGTCTCGGGGGGGTTTTGAGGACATTGTCTCGGGGGGGTTTTGGGGACATTGTCTCGGGGGTGTTTTGGGGGGGGTGTTTTGGGGACATTGTCTCGTGGGGGGTTTTGGGGACATTGTCACGGGTGGGTTTTGGGAACATTGTCTCGGGGGGTTTTGGGGGTGGGGATTTTGGGGTCATTGTCTCGGGGGGGGTTTGGGGACATTGTCTCGGGGGGGTTTTGGGGGCGTTGTCTCGGGGTGGTTTTGGGGACATTGTCTCGGGGGGGTTTTGGGGACATTGTCCCGGAGGTTTTTGGGGACATTGTTTCGGGGGTGTTTTGGGTGGGGATTTGGGGACATTGTCTCGGGGGGGGGGGTTTTGGGGACATTGTCTCGGGCGGTTTTTGGCGGGGGGGTTTGGGGACATTGTCTCGAAAGGGTTTTGGGAACATTGTCTCGGTGGGGATTTGGGGAGGGTTTTGGGGACATTGTCTCGGGGGGGTTTTGGTGACATTGTCTCGAAGGGGTTCTGGGGACAATGTCTCGGGGGTGTTTGGGGGGGATTTTGGGGACATTGTCTCGGGGGGGTTTTGGCGACATTGTATCAGGGGCGTTTTGGGGACATTGTCTCGGGGGGGTTTTGTGTGGGTGTTTTGGGGACATTGTCTCGGGGGGGTTTTGGAGACATTGTATAGGGAGGGTTTTGGGGACATCGTCTCGGGGGTGTTTTGGGGATGGGATTTTGGTGACATTGTCTCGGCGGGGTTTTGGGCACATTGTCTCAGGGGCGTTTTGGGGGTGGATTTTGGGGACATTGTCTCGGGGGGGTTTTGGGGACATTGTCTCGGGGGTGTTTTGGGGACATTGTCTCAGGGGGGTTTTTGGGGGTGGGGGTTTTGGGGACATTGTCTCGGGGGTGTTTTCGGGACATTGTCTTGGGGTGGTTTTGGGGGGGAGTTTCGGGGACATTTTCTCGGGGTGGGTTTTGGGGACATTGTCTCGGGGGTGATTTGGGGACATTGTCTCGGGGGGGTTATGGGGGTGGTTTTGGGGACATTGCCTCGGGGGTGCTTTGGGGACATTGTCTCGGGGGGGTTTTGTGGGGGGGTTTTGGGGACAATGTCTCGGGGGGTTTTGGGGTCATTGTCTCGGGGGGTTTTGGGGACATTGTCTCGGTGGGGTTTTGGGGGGGGGGTTTTGGGGACATTGTCTCGGGGGGGTTCTGGGGACAATGTCTCGGGGGTGGTTTGGTGGGGGATTTTGGGGACATTGTCTCGGGGGGGTTTTGGCGACATTGTCTCGGGGGCGTTTTAGGGACATTGTCTTGGGGGGGTTTTGGGGGGGGTGTTTGGGGACATTGTCTCGGGAGGGTTTTGGGGACATTGTCTCGGGGGTGTTTTGGGGACATTGCCTCGGGGTTGTTTTGGGTGGGGGATTTTGGGGACATTGTCTCGGGGGGGTTTTGGGGACATTGTCTCGGGGGTTTTGGGGACATTGTCTCGGGGGGGTTTTGGGGGGTGCTTTTGGGGACATTGTCTCGGGGGGGTTTTGGGGACATTGTCTCTGGGGGGTTTTGGGGACATTGTCCCGGGGGGGTTTTGGGGACATTGTCTCGGGGGAGTTTTGGGTGGGTGTTTTGGGGACATTGTCTCGGGGGGGTTTTGGGGACATTGTCTTGGGAGGGTTTTGGGGACATCGTCTCGGGGGTGTTTTGGGGGAGTGTTTTGGGGACATTGTCTTGTGGGGGGTTTTGGGGACATTGTCTCGGGGGGGTTTTGGGGACATTGTCTCGTGGGGGTTTTGGGGACATTGTCCCGGGGGTTTTTGGGGACATTATCTCGGGGGTGTTTTGGGGGGGGGTGGTTTGGGGACATTGTCTCGGGGGGGTTTTGGGGACATTGTCTCGGGGGGTTATTGGGGGGTTGGTTTTGGGGTCATTGTCTCGGGGGGTTTTGGGGACATTGTCTCGGGGGAGTTTTGGGTGGGTTTCTTGGGGACATTGTCTCGGGGGGGTTTTGGAGACATTGTCTCGGGAGGGTTTTGGGGACATCGTCTCGGGGGTGTTTTGGGGGGGTGTTTTGGGGACATTGTCTTGTGGGAGGGTTTTGGGGACATTGTCTCGGGGGGGTTTTGGGAACATTGTCTCGGGGGGTTTTGGGGGTGGGGATTTTGGGGACATTGTGTCGGGGGGGTTTTGGGGACATTGACCCGGGGGTTTTTGGGGACATTGTCTCGGGGGGGGTTTTGGGGACATTGTCTCGGGGGGGTTTTGGGGGGGGGTTTTGGGGACATTGTCTCGGGGGGGTTTTGGGGACATTGTCTTGGGGGGTTTTGGGGACATTGTCTCGGGGGGGTTTTGGGGGGGGCTTTTGGGGACATTGTCTCGGGGGGGTGTTGGGGACATTGTCTCGGGGGGGTTTTGGGGCCATTGTCTCGGGGGAGTTTTGGGTGGGTGTTTTGGGGACATTGTCTCGCGGGGGTTTGGGAGACATTGTCTCGGGGGGGTTTTGGGAACATTGTCTCAGGGGGTTTTGGGGGTGGGGGTTTTGGGGACATTGTCTCGTGGGGGTTTTGGGGACAGTGTCTCGGGGGGTTTTGGGGACATTGACTCGGGGGAGTTTTGGGTGGGTGTTTTGGGGACATTGTCTCGGGGGGGTTTTGAGGACATTGTCTCGGGGGGGTTTTGGGGACATTGTCTCGGGGGTGTTTTGGGGGGGGTGTTTTGGGGACATTGTCTCGTGGGGGGTTTTGGGGACATTGTCACGGGTGGGTTTTGGGAACATTGTCTCGGGGGGTTTTGGGGGTGGGGATTTTGGGGTCATTGTCTCGGGGGGGGGTTTGGGGACATTGTCTCGGGGGGGTTTTGGGGGCGTTGTCTCGGAGTGGTTTTGGGGACATTGTCTTGGGGGGGTTTTGGGGACATTGTCCCGGAGGTTTTTGGGGACATTGTTTCGGGGGTGTTTTGGGTGGGGATTTGGGGACATTGTCTCGGGGGGGGGGTTTTTGGGGACATTGTCTCGGGTGGTTTTTGGCGGGGGGGTTTGGGGACATTGTCTCGAAAGGGTTTTGGGAACATTGTCTCGGTGGGGATTTGGGGGGGGGTTTTGGGGACATTGTCTCGGGGGGGTTTTGGTGACATTGTCTCGAAGGGGTTCTGGGGACAATGTCTCGGGGGTGTTTGGGGGGGATTTTGGGGACATTGTCTCGGGGGGTTTTGGCGACATTGTATCGGGGGCGTTTTGGGGACATTGTCTCGGGGGGGTTTTGTGTGGGTGTTTTGGGGACATTGTCTCGGGGGGGTTTTGGAGACATTGTATCGGGAGGGTTTTGGGGACATCGTCTCGGGGGTGTTTAGGGGGAGTGTTTTGGGGACATTGTCTTGTGGGGGGTTTTGGGGACATTGTCTCGGGGGGTTTTGGGAACATTGCCTCGGGGGTTTTTGGGGGTGGGGTTTTTGGGGACATTGTCTCGGGGGGGTTTTGGGGACATTGTCTCGGGGCGGGTTTTGGGGACGTTGTCTCGGGGGGGTTTTGGGGACATTGTCTCGGGGGCGTTTTGGGGACATTGTCTCGGGGGGAGTTTTGGGTGGGTGTTTTGGGGACATTGTCTCGGGGGGTTTTGAGGACATTGTCTCGGGGGGGTTTTGGGGACATTGTCTCGGGGGTGTTTTGGGGGGGTGTTTTGGGGACATTGTCTCGTGGGGGGTTTTGGGGACATTGTCGCGGGGGGGTTTTGGGAACATTGTCTCGGGGGGTTTTGGGGGTGGGGGTTTTGGGGACATTGTCTCGGGGGGTTTTTGGGGACATTGTCTCGGGGGCGTTTTGGGGACGTTGTCTCGGGGGGGTTTTTTGGGACATTGTCTCAGGGGGGTTTTGGGGAAATTGTCCCGGGGGTTTTTGGGGACATTGTCTCGGGGGTGTTTTGGGCGGGGGTTTGGGGACATTGTCTCGGGGGGTTTTTGGGGACATTGTCTCGGGGGGTTTTTGGGGGGGTTTTTGGGGACATTGTCTCGGGGGGTTTTGGGAACATTGTCTCGGGGGGGATTTGGGGGGGGTTTTGGGGACATTGTCTCGGGGGGGTTTTGGGGACATTGTCTCCAAGGGGTTCTGGGGACAATGTCTCGGGGGGGTTTGGGGGCGGATTTTGGGGACATTGTCTCGGGAGGGTTTTGGCGACATTGTCTCGGGGGCGTTTTGGGGACATTGTCTCGGGGGGGTTTTGGGTGGGGGTGTTTGGGGACATTGTCTCGGGAGGGTTTTGGGGACATTGTCTCGGGAGTGTTTTGGGGACATTGCCTCGGGGGTGTTTTGGGTGGGGGATTTTGGGGACATTGTCTCGGGGGGGTTTTGGGGACATTGTCTCGGGGTGTTTTGGGGACATTGTCTCGGGGGGGTTTTGGGGGGGGCTTTTGTGGACATTGTCTCGGGGGGGTTTTGGGGACATTCCCCCGGGGGGGTTTTGGGGACATTGTCTCGGGGGAGTTTTGGGTGGGTGTTTTGGGGACATTGTCTCGGGGGGTTTTTGGGGACATTCTCTCGGGAGGGTTTTGGGGACATTGTCTCGGGGGTGTTTTGGGGGAGTGTTTTGGGGACATTTTCTTGTGGGGGGTTTTGGGGACATTGTCTCGGGGCGGTTCTGGGAACATTGTCTCGGGGGGTTTTGGGGGTGGGGTTTTTGGGGACATCGTCTCGGGCGGGTTTTGGGGACATTGTCTCGGGGGGGTTTTGGGGACGTTGTCTCGGGGGGGGTTTTGGGGACATTGTCTCGGGGGTGTTTTGGGAACACTGTCTCGGGGAGTTTTGGGTGGGTGTTTTGGGGACATTGTCTCGGGGGGGTTTTGAGGACATTGTCTCGGGGGGGTTTTGGGG
>JANJGN010005093.1:0-26883 GCA_026770705.1 Isurus oxyrinchus
AGAGCCTGGCAATGCCAAACAGAGCCAATAGGTGCCACACAGAGTCTGCCAGAGCCAGAAAGAGCCTGGCAGAGCCAAACAAAGCCATACAGAGCCAGACAGAGCCTGGCACAGCTAGCCAGAGCTGAACTGACCCAAACAGAGCTGCATGGAATGAAACCAAGCCAAAGAGATCAACACAGAGCTAAACAGAGCCTTGCAGTGCCAAACAGAGCCAATAGGTGCCAAACAGAGCCTGCCAGAGCCAAACAGAGCTGATCAGAGGCAAAGAGAGCCAAACAGGGCAAAACAAAGGCAACCAGATCGAAACAGAGCCAAACAGATCCTAAGAGAGCTGCACACAGCTAAACAGAGCCATGCAGAACAAAACAGAGCCTGACATTTCCAGACAGACCCAAACAGAGACTTTCAGAGCCAAAAGGAGGTTGGTGGAGCTGAACAAAGCCAAACAGAGCCAAACAGAGTCTGGTAGAGCCAAGCAGACCTAAAGAGTGCCATACAAATCCAAACAGAGCCAACGAGAACCAAATTGAGCCAAACAGTTTCTCGCAGAATGAAATTGAGCCAAGCAAGGCCATACAGAGCCAAACAGAGGAAACAATGTCAAACAGAGACAAAGAGAGCCAACGAGTGCCAGACAGGGCCTGGCACAGCCAGACAGAGCTGAACAGAGCCAAACAGAGCCAAACAGAGTAAAACAAAGCCAAACAGTTTGAAACAGAGCCAAAAAGAGACTAGCAGGGCCAAACAGAGACAATGGGTGCAAAACAGAGCCTGGCAGAACTAAACAGAGCCAGACAGAGCAAATAGGAGCCTGTTAGAGCCAAACACAGCCTCCCTGAGCCATGTAGAGCCAACCAGTGCCAAACAAGGTGAAGCAGGGTCTAACAGCCAGACAGAGAAAGCAGAGCCAAACAATGCCAAGCAGTGCCAAACAGCCCCTGGCACAGCCAGACAGAGCTAAACAGAGACAAACAGAGGGTGAATGAGCCAAACAGAGCCTGACAGAGCCAAACAGATGCAAACAGAGCTGCATGAAGCGAAACCAAGCCAAAGAGATTGAAACAGAGCCAAACAGAGCCTTGCAGTGCCAAACAGAGCCTTGCAGTGCCAAACAGAGCCTTCCAGAGCCAAACAGAGCCTGGCAATGCTAAACAGAGCCAATAGGTGCCATACAGAGCCTGCCAGAGCCAAACAGAGTCTGGCAGTGCCGGACAGAGCCAATAGGTGCCACAAAGAGTCTGCCAGAGCCAAAAAGAGGCTGGCAGAGCCAAACAGAGCCTGGCAGAGCCAAACAGAGCCAAACAGCGTCTGGTAGAGCCAAACAGAACAGTATAATACCAGACCAATCCAAAGAGAAACAAACTGCGCCAAACAGTGCGTTGCAGAACCAAACTGAGCCAAACAGAACCTGACAGAGAGAAACAGAGCCATACAGAGCCAAACAGAGCATGAAAGTGCCAAACAGAGCCTAAAAGAGCCAAACACTGCTAAACAGAGCCAAGCAAAGTCACACAGAACAAAACAGAGCCAAAAAGAGCGTGGCACAGCCAGACAGAGCTGATCAGAAGCAACGAGAGCCAATCAGGGCAAAAAAAAGCCAACCAGATCGAAACAGAGCCAAACAGATCCTAAGAGAGCTGAACACAGCTAAACGGACCCATGCAGACCGAAACAGAGCCTGACATTTCCAGACAGACCTAAACAGAGCCTTTCAGAGCCAAAAGGAGCTTGGCGGAGCCTACCAGTGCCAAACAAACCAAAGCAGGGTCAAACAGCCAGACAGAGAAAGCAGAGCCAAACAATGCCAAGCAGTTCCAAACAGATCTTGGCACAGCCAGACAGAGCTAAACAGAGACAGACAGAAGGAGAATGAGCCAAACAGAGCCTGGCAGAGCCAAACAGATGCAAACAGAGCTGCATGGATTGAAACCAAGTCAAAGAGATCGAAACAGAGCCAAACAGAGCCTTGCAGAGCCAAACAGAGCCTTGCAGTGCCAAACAGGGCATGCCAGAGCCAGACAGAGCCTGGCAGTGCCAAACAGAGCCTGGCAGAGGCGCACAGAGCCTTGCAGTGCCAAACAGAGCCTGCCAGAGCCAAACAGAGCCTGGCACTGCCAAACAGAGCCAATAGGTGCCACACAGAGTCTGGCAGAGCCAGAAAGAGCCTGGCAGAGCCAAACGGAGCCTGGCAGAGCCAAACAGAGTTTGGAATTGCCAGACAGAGCCAATAGATGCCACACAGAGTCTGCCAGAGCCAGAAACAGCCTGGCAGAGCCAAGCAGAGCCTGGCAGAGACTGGCAGAGCCAAACACAGCCTGGCAGAGCCAAACAGAGCCAAACGGCGTCTGGTAGAGCCAAACAGAACAGTATAATACCAGACCAATCCAAAGAGAAACAAATTGCGCCAAGCAGTGCGTCGCAGAACCAAACTGAGGCAAACAGAGCCTGACAGAGAGAAACAGAGCCATACAAAGCCAATCAGAGCCTAAAAGCGCCAAACGGAGCCTAAAAGAGCGAATCACTGCTGGACAGAGCCAAACAAAACCAAATAGAACAAAACAGAGCCAAACAGAGCCTGGCACAGCCAGACAGAGCTGATCAGAGGCAAAGAGAGCCAAACAGGGCAAAACAAAGTCAACCAGATCGAAACAGAGCCAAACAGATCCTAACAGAGCTGAACACAGCTAAACGGAGCCATGCAGAACAAAACAGAGCCTGGCATTTCCAGACAGAGACAAACATAGACTTTCAGAGCCAAAAGGAGCTTGGCGGAGCTGAACAGAGCCAAACAGAGCCTGGTAGAGCCAAGCAGACACAAACAGCGCCATACAAATCCAAACAGAGCCAAAGAGAACCAAATTGAGCCGAACAGTTCCTCGCAGAATGAAATTGAGCCAAAAAAAGCCATACAGAGCCAAACAGTGGAAACAGTGTCAAACAGAGACAAAGAGAGCCAACGACTTCCAGGCAGGGCTGACCAGAGCCAAACAGAGTCAAACAGAGTAAAACGAAGCCAAACAGAGTAAAACAAACCCAAACAGATTGAAACAGAGCCAAAAAGAGCCTGGCAGGGCCAAACAGAGACAATGGGTGCAAAACAGAGCCTGGCAGAACTAAACAGCGCCAAACAGAGCAAATAGCAGCCTGTTAGAGCCAAACACAGCCTCCCAGAGCCATGTAGAGCCTACCAGTGCCAGACAAACCAAAGCAGGGTCAAACAGCCAAACAGAGAAAGCAGAGACATACAGAGCCAAACAATGCCAAGCGGTGCCAAACAGATCCTGTCACAGCCAGACAGAGCTAAACAGAAACAAACAGAGGGAGAATGAGCCAAACAGAGCCTGGCAGAGTCAAACAGATTCTGGCAAAGCCAAACAGACCTACTCAGAGCCTAAAAGACCCAAACAGAGACAAACGGAGGAAACAGAGTCAAACAAAGCCAAACAAAGCCAATCAGTGCCAAACAGAGCCTGGCACAGCTAGCCAGAGCTGAACTGAGCCAACCAGAGCTGAATGGAGAGAAACCAAGCCAAAGAAATTGGAACAGAGCTAAACAGAGCCTTGCAGTGCCAAACAGAGCCAATAGGTGCCAAACAGAGCCTGCCAGAGCCAAACAGAGTCTGGCAGTGCCAAACAGAGCCACACAGAGCCTTCCAGAGCCAAAGAGAGGCTGGCAGAGCCAAAAGGAGCCTGCCAGAGCCATATAGAGCCAAACAGTGTCTGGTAGAGCCAAACAGACCAGAATAATGCCAGACCAATCCAAAGAGAAACAAAGTGAGCCAAACAGTGCATTGCAGAACCAAACTGAGCCAAACAGAGCCTGACAGAGAGAAACAGAGCCATACAGAGGAAAACAGAACATTAAAGCGCCAAACAGATCCTAAAAGAGCCAAACACTGCTAAACAGAGCCAAGCTAAACCAAACAGAACAAAACAGAGCCAAACAGAGCCTGGCACAGCCAGGCAGAGCTGATCAGAGGCAAAGAGAGCCAAACAGGGCAAAACAAAGGCAACCAGATCGAAACAGAGCCAAACAGATCCTAAGAGAGCTGCACACAGCTAAACAGAGCCATGCAGAACAAAACAGAGCCTGACATTTCCAGACAGACCCAAACAGAGACTTTCAGAGCCAAAAGGAGGTTGGTGGAGCTGAACAAAGCCAAACAGAGCCAAACAGAGCCTGGTAGAGCCAAGCAGACCTAAAGAGTGCCATACAAATCCAAACTGAGCCAACGAGAACCAAATCGAGCCAAACAGTTTCTCGCAGAATGAAATTGAGCCAGGCAAAGCCATACAGAGGCAAACAGAGGAAAGAATGTCAAACAGAGACAAAGAGAGCCAACGAGAGCCAGACAGGGCCTGGCACAGCCAGACAGAGCTGAACAGAGCCAAACAGAGCCAAACAGAGTAAAACAAAGCCAAACAGATTGAAACAGAGCCAAAAAGAGACTAGCAGGGCCAAACAGAAACAATGGGTGCAAAACAGAGCCTGGCAGAACTAAACAGAGCCAGACAGAGCAAATAGGAGCCTGTTAGAGCCAAACACAGCCTCCCTGAGCCATGTAGAGCCTACCAGTGCCAAACAAACCAAAGCAGGGTCAAACAGCCAGACAGAGAAAGCAGAGCCAAACAATGCCAAGCAGTGCCAAACAGATCCTGGCACAGCCAGACAGAGCAAAACAGACAAACAGAGGGTGAATGAGCCAAACAGAGCCTGACAGAGCCAAACAGATGCAAACAGAGCTGCATGGAGTGAAACCAAGCCAAAGAGATCGAAACAGAGCCAAACAGAGCCTTGCAGTGCCAAACAGAGCCTTGCAGTGCCAAACAGAGCCTGCCAGAGCCAAACAGAGCCTGGCAATGCCAAACAGAGCCAATAGGTGCCACACAGAGTCTGCCAGAGCCAGAAAGAGCCTGGCAGAGCCAAACAAAGCCATACAGAGCCAGACAGAGCCTGGCACAGCTAGCCAGAGCTGAACTGACCCAAACAGAGCTGCATGGAATGAAACCAAGCCAAAGAGATCAACACAGAGCTAAACAGAGCCTTGCAGTGCCAAACAGAGCCAATAGGTGCCAAACAGAGCCTGCCAGAGCCAAACAGAGCTGATCAGAGGCAAAGAGAGCCAAACAGGGCAAAACAAAGGCAACCAGATCGAAACAGAGCCAAACAGATCCTAAGAGAGCTGCACACAGCTAAACAGAGCCATGCAGAACAAAACAGAGCCTGACATTTCCAGACAGACCCAAACAGAGACTTTCAGAGCCAAAAGGAGGTTGGTGGAGCTGAACAAAGCCAAACAGAGCCAAACAGAGTCTGGTAGAGCCAAGCAGACCTAAAGAGTGCCATACAAATCCAAACAGAGCCAACGAGAACCAAATTGAGCCAAACAGTTTCTCGCAGAATGAAATTGAGCCAAGCAAGGCCATACAGAGCCAAACAGAGGGAAACAATGTCAAACAGAGACAAAGAGAGCCAACGAGTGCCAGACAGGGCCTGGCACAGCCAGACAGAGCTGAACAGAGCCAAACAGAGCCAAACAGAGTAAAACAAAGCCAAACAGTTTGAAACAGAGCCAAAAAGAGACTAGCAGGGCCAAACAGAGACAATGGGTGCAAAACAGAGCCTGGCAGAACTAAACAGAGCCAGACAGAGCAAATAGGAGCCTGTTAGAGCCAAACACAGCCTCCCTGAGCCATGTAGAGCCAACCAGTGCCAAACAAGGTGAAGCAGGGTCTAACAGCCAGACAGAGAAAGCAGAGCCAAACAATGCCAAGCAGTGCCAAACAGCCCCTGGCACAGCCAGACAGAGCTAAACAGAGACAAACAGAGGGTGAATGAGCCAAACAGAGCCTGACAGAGCCAAACAGATGCAAACAGAGCTGCATGAAGCGAAACCAAGCCAAAGAGATCGAAACAGAGCCAAACAGAGCCTTGCAGTGCCAAACAGAGCCTTGCAGTGCCAAACAGAGCCTTCCAGAGCCAAACAGAGCCTGGCAATGCTAAACAGAGCCAATAGGTGCCATACAGAGCCTGCCAGAGCCAAACAGAGTCTGGCAGTGCCGGACAGAGCCAATAGGTGCCACAAAGAGTCTGCCAGAGCCAAAAAGAGGCTGGCAGAGCCAAACAGAGCCTGGCAGAGCCAAACAGAGCCAAACAGCGTCTGGTAGAGCCAAACAGAACAGTATAATACCAGACCAATCCAAAGAGAAACAAACTGCGCCAAACAGTGCGTTGCAGAACCAAACTGAGCCAAACAGAACCTGACAGAGAGAAACAGAGCCATACAGAGCCAAACAGAGCATGAAAGTGCCAAACAGAACCTAAAAGAGCCAAACACTGCTAAACAGAGCCAAGCAAAGTCACACAGAACAAAACAGAGCCAAAAAGAGCGTGGCACAGCCAGACAGAGCTGATCAGAAGCAACGAGAGCCAATCAGGGCAAAAAAAAGCCAACCAGATCGAAACAGAGCCAAACAGATCCTAAGAGAGCTGAACACAGCTAAACGGACCCATGCAGACCGAAACAGAGCCTGACATTTCCAGACAGACCTAAACAGAGCCTTTCAGAGCCAAAAGGAGCTTGGCGGAGCCTACCAGTGCCAAACAAACCAAAGCAGGGTCAAACAGCCAGACAGAGAAAGCAGAGCCAAACAATGCCAAGCAGTTCCAAACAGATCTTGGCACAGCCAGACAGAGCTAAACAGAGACAGACAGAAGGAGAATGAGCCAAACAGAGCCTGGCAGAGCCAAACAGATGCAAACAGAGCTGCATGGATTGAAACCAAGTCAAAGAGATCGAAACAGAGCCAAACAGAGCCTTGCAGAGCCAAACAGAGCCTTGCAGTGCCAAACAGGGCATGCCAGAGCCAGACAGAGCCTGGCAGTGCCAAACAGAGCCTGGCAGAGGCGCACAGAGCCTTGCAGTGCCAAACAGAGCCTGCCAGAGCCAAACAGAGCCTGGCACTGCCAAACAGAGCCAATAGGTGCCACACAGAGTCTGGCAGAGCCAGAAAGAGCCTGGCAGAGCCAAACGGAGCCTGGCAGAGCCAAACAGAGTTTGGAATTGCCAGACAGAGCCAATAGATGCCACACAGAGTCTGCCAGAGCCAGAAACAGCCTGGCAGAGCCAAGCAGAGCCTGGCAGAGACTGGCAGAGCCAAACACAGCCTGGCAGAGCCAAACAGAGCCAAACGGCGTCTGGTAGAGCCAAACAGAACAGTATAATACCAGACCAATCCAAAGAGAAACAAATTGCGCCAAGCAGTGCGTCGCAGAACCAAACTGAGGCAAACAGAGCCTGACAGAGAGAAACAGAGCCATACAAAGCCAATCAGAGCCTAAAAGCGCCAAACGGAGCCTAAAAGAGCAAATCACTGCTGGACAGAGCCAAACAAAACCAAATAGAACAAAACAGAGCCAAACAGAGCCTGGCACAGCCAGACAGAGCTGATCAGAGGCAAAGAGAGCCAAACAGGGCAAAACAAAGTCAACCAGATCGAAACAGAGCCAAACAGATCCTAACAGAGCTGAACACAGCTAAACGGAGCCATGCAGAACAAAACAGAACCTGGCATTTCCAGACAGAGACAAACATAGACTTTCAGAGCCAAAAGGAGCTTGGCGGAGCTGAACAGAGCCAAACAGAGCCTGGTAGAGCCAAGCAGACACAAACAGTGCCATACAAATCCAAACAGAGCCAAAGAGAACCAAATTGAGCCGAACAGTTCCTCGCAGAATGAAATTGAGCCAAAAAAAGCCATACAGAGCCAAACAGTGGAAACAGTGTCAAACAGAGACAAAGAGAGCCAACGACTTCCAGGCAGGGCTGACCAGAGCCAAACAGAGTCAAACAGAGTAAAACGAAGCCAAACAGAGTAAAACAAACCCAAACAGATTGAAACAGAGCCAAAAAGAGCCTGGCAGGGCCAAACAGAGACAATGGGTGCAAAACAGAGCCTGGCAGAACTAAACAGCGCCAAACAGAGCAAATAGCAGCCTGTTAGAGCCAAACACAGCCTCCCAGAGCCATGTAGAGCCTACCAGTGCCAGACAAACCAAAGCAGGGTCAAACAGCCAAACAGAGAAAGCAGAGACATACAGAGCCAAACAATGCCAAGCGGTGCCAAACAGATCCTGTCACAGCCAGACAGAGCTAAACAGAAACAAACAGAGGGAGAATGAGCCAAACAGAGCCTGGCAGAGTCAAACAGATTCTGGCAAAGCCAAACAGACCTACTCAGAGCCTAAAAGACCCAAACAGAGACAAACGGAGGAAACAGAGTCAAACAAAGCCAAACAAAGCCAATCAGTGCCAAACAGAGCCTGGCACAGCTAGCCAGAGCTGAACTGAGCCAACCAGAGCTGAATGGAGAGAAACCAAGCCAAAGAAATTGGAACAGAGCTAAACAGAGCCTTGCAGTGCCAAACAGAGCCAATAGGTGCCAAACAGAGCCTGCCAGAGCCAAACAGAGTCTGGCAGTGCCAAACAGAGCCACACAGAGCCTTCCAGAGCCAAAGAGAGGCTGGCAGAGCCAAAAGGAGCCTGCCAGAGCCATATAGAGCCAAACAGTGTCTGGTAGAGCCAAACAGACCAGAATAATGCCAGACCAATCCAAAGAGAAACAAAGTGAGCCAAACAGTGCATTGCAGAACCAAACTGAGCCAAACAGAGCCTGACAGAGAGAAACAGAGCCATACAGAGGAAAACAGAACATTAAAGCGCCAAACAGATCCTAAAAGAGCCAAACACTGCTAAACAGAGCCAAGCTAAACCAAACAGAACAAAACAGAGCCAAACAGAGCCTGGCACAGCCAGGCAGAGCTGATCAGAGGCAAAGAGAGCCAAACAGGGCAAAACAAAGGCAACCAGATCGAAACAGAGCCAAACAGATCCTAAGAGAGCTGCACACAGCTAAACAGAGCCATGCAGAACAAAACAGAGCCTGACATTTCCAGACAGACCCAAACAGAGACTTTCAGAGCCAAAAGGAGGTTGGTGGAGCTGAACAAAGCCAAACAGAGCCAAACAGAGCCTGGTAGAGCCAAGCAGACCTAAAGAGTGCCATACAAATCCAAACTGAGCCAACGAGAACCAAATCGAGCCAAACAGTTTCTCGCAGAATGAAATTGAGCCAGGCAAAGCCATACAGAGGCAAACAGAGGAAAGAATGTCAAACAGAGACAAAGAGAGCCAACGAGAGCCAGACAGGGCCTGGCACAGCCAGACAGAGCTGAACAGAGCCAAACAGAGCCAAACAGAGTAAAACAAAGCCAAACAGATTGAAACAGAGCCAAAAAGAGACTAGCAGGGCCAAACAGAAACAATGGGTGCAAAACAGAGCCTGGCAGAACTAAACAGAGCCAGACAGAGCAAATAGGAGCCTGTTAGAGCCAAACACAGCCTCCCTGAGCCATGTAGAGCCTACCAGTGCCAAACAAACCAAAGCAGGGTCAAACAGCCAGACAGAGAAAGCAGAGCCAAACAATGCCAAGCAGTGCCAAACAGATCCTGGCACAGCCAGACAGAGCAAAACAGACAAACAGAGGGTGAATGAGCCAAACAGAGCCTGACAGAGCCAAACAGATGCAAACAGAGCTGCATGGAGTGAAACCAAGCCAAAGAGATCGAAACAGAGCCAAACAGAGCCTTGCAGTGCCAAACAGAGCCTTGCAGTGCCAAACAGAGCCTGCCAGAGCCAAACAGAGCCTGGCAATGCCAAACAGAGCCAATAGGTGCCACACAGAGTCTGCCAGAGCCAGAAAGAGCCTGGCAGAGCCAAACAAAGCCATACAGAGCCAGACAGAGCCTGGCACAGCTAGCCAGAGCTGAACTGACCCAAACAGAGCTGCATGGAATGAAACCAAGCCAAAGAGATCAACACAGAGCTAAACAGAGCCTTGCAGTGCCAAACAGAGCCAATAGGTGCCAAACAGAGCCTGCCAGAGCCAAACAGAGCTGATCAGAGGCAAAGAGAGCCAAACAGGGCAAAACAAAGGCAACCAGATCGAAACAGAGCCAAACAGATCCTAAGAGAGCTGCACACAGCTAAACAGAGCCATGCAGAACAAAACAGAGCCTGACATTTCCAGACAGACCCAAACAGAGACTTTCAGAGCCAAAAGGAGGTTGGTGGAGCTGAACAAAGCCAAACAGAGCCAAACAGAGTCTGGTAGAGCCAAGCAGACCTAAAGAGTGCCATACAAATCCAAACAGAGCCAACGAGAACCAAATTGAGCCAAACAGTTTCTCGCAGAATGAAATTGAGCCAAGCAAGGCCATACAGAGCCAAACAGAGGAAACAATGTCAAACAGAGACAAAGAGAGCCAACGAGTGCCAGACAGGGCCTGGCACAGCCAGACAGAGCTGAACAGAGCCAAACAGAGCCAAACAGAGTAAAACAAAGCCAAACAGTTTGAAACAGAGCCAAAAAGAGACTAGCAGGGCCAAACAGAGACAATGGGTGCAAAACAGAGCCTGGCAGAACTAAACAGAGCCAGACAGAGCAAATAGGAGCCTGTTAGAGCCAAACACAGCCTCCCTGAGCCATGTAGAGCCAACCAGTGCCAAACAAGGTGAAGCAGGGTCTAACAGCCAGACAGAGAAAGCAGAGCCAAACAATGCCAAGCAGTTCCAAACAGATCTTGGCACAGCCAGACAGAGCTAAACAGAGACAGACAGAAGGAGAATGAGCCAAACAGAGCCTGGCAGAGCCAAACAGATGCAAACAGAGCTGCATGGATTGAAACCAAGTCAAAGAGATCGAAACAGAGCCAAACAGAGCCTTGCAGAGCCAAACAGAGCCTTGCAGTGCCAAACAGGGCCTGCCAGAGCCAGACGGAGCCTGGCAGTGCCAAACAGAGCCTGGCATAGGCGCACAGAGCCTTGCAGTGCCAAACAGAGCCTGCCAGAGCCAAACAGAGCCTGGCACTGCCAAACAGAGCCAATAGGTGCCACACAGAGTCTGGCAGAGCCAGAAAGAGCCTGGCAGAGCCAAACAGAGTTTGGAATTGCCAGACAGAGCCAATAGATGCCACACAGAGTCTGCCAGAGCCAGAAACAGCCTGGCAGAGCCAAGCAGAGCCTGGCAGAGACTGGCAGAGCCAAACACAGCCTGGCAGAGCCAAACAGAGCCAAACGGCGTCTGGTAGAGCCAAACAGAACAGTATAATACCAGACCAATCCAAAGAGAAACAAATTGCGCCAAGCAGTGCGTCGCAGAACAAAACTGAGGCAAACAGAGCCTGACAGAGAGAAACAGAGCCATACAAAGCCAAACAGAGCCTGAAAGCATCAAACAGAGCCTAAAAGAGTGAATCACTGCGAAACAGAGCCAAGCAAAATGAAACAGAACAAGACAGAGCCAAACAGAGCCTGGCACAGCCAGACAGAGCTGAACAGAGGCAAAGAGAGCCAAACAGGGCAAAACAAAGCCAACCAGATAGAAACAGAGCTGAACAGATCTTTACAGAGCTAAACGGAGCAATGCAGAACAAAACAGATCCTGGCATTTCCAGACAGGGCCAAACAGAGCCTTTCAGAGCCAAATGAAGCTTGGCGGAGCTGAACAGAGCCAAACAGAGCCTGGTAGAGCCAGACAGAGCCACTCAGAGCCTAAAAGACCCAAACAGAGACAAACAGAGGAAACGGAGTCAAACAAAGCCAAACAAAGCCAATCAGTGCAAACAGAGCCTGGCACAGCTAGCCAGAGCTGAACTGAGCCAAACAGAGCTGAATGGAGTGATACCAAGCCAAAGAGATCAGCACAGAGCTAAACAGAGCCTTGCAGTGCCAAACAGAGCCAATAGGTGCCAAACAGAGCCTGCCAGAGCCAAACAGAGTCTGGCAGTGCCAAACAGAGCCAATAGGTGCCACACAGAGCCTTCCAGAGCCAAAAGGAGCCTTCCAGAGCCAAAAGGAGCCTGCCAGAGCAGCCAAACAGAGCCACACAGTGTCTAGTAGAGCCAAACAGACCTGAATAATGCCAGACCAATCCAAAGAGAAACAAACTGCGCCAAACAGTGCGTCGCAGAACCAAACTGAGCCAAACAGAACCTGACAGAGAGAAACAGAGCCATACAAAGCCAAACAGAGCCTAAAAGCATCAAACAGAGCCTAAAAGAGCAAAACACTGCTAAACAGAGCCAAGCAAAACCAAACAGAACAAGACAGAGCCAAACAGAGCCTGGCACAGCCAGACAGAGCTGATCAGAGGCAAAGAGAGCCAAACAGGGCAAAACAAAGCCAACTAGATAGAAACAGAGCCAAACAGATCTTAACAGAGTTGAACACAGCTAAACGGAGCAATGCAGAACAAAACAGAGCCTGGCATTTCCAGACAGGGCCAAACAGAACCTTTCAGAGCCAAATGAAGCTTGGCGGAGCTGAACAGAGCCAAACAGAGCCTGGTAGAGCCAAGCAGACACCAATAGTACCATACAAATCCAAACAGAGCCAATGAGAACCAAATTGAGCCAAACAGTTCCTCGCAGAATGAAATTGAGCCAAACAAAGCCATACAGAGCCAAACAGTGGAAACAGTGTCAAACAGAGACAAAGAGAGACAACGAGTGCCAGACAGGGCCTGCCACAACCAGACAGAGCTGAACAGAGTAAAACAGAGCCAAATGTACCCAAATAGATTGAAACAGAGCCAAAAAGAGCCTGGCACGGCCAAACAGAGACAATGGGTGCAAAACAGAGCCTGGCAAAACTGAGCAGAGCCAAACAGATCAAATAGGAGCCTGTTAGAGCCAAACACAGCCTCCCAGAGCCATGTGGTGCCTACCACTGCCAAACAAACCAAAGCAGGGTCAATCAGCCAAACAGAGAAAGCAGAGGCAAAGAGAGCCAAACAATGCCAAGCAGTGCCAAACAGATCCTGGCACAGCCAGACAGAGCTAAACAGGGACAAACAGAGGGAGAATGAGCCAAACAGAGCCTGGCAGAGCCAAACAGATGCAAACAGTGCCATCCAAATCCAAACAGAGGAAAAAGGAACCAAACAGAGCATTGCAGTGTGAAACAGAGCAAAAGAGAACCTTGCACGTGCAAAAAGGGCCAGAAAGAGCTAAACAGAAACGAACAGAGCCAAACAGAGCCAAGCAGAGCCTGGCAGAGCCAAACAGAGGCTTGAAGAGCCGAACAGATACTGGCTGAGCCAAACAGAGCCTGGCAGAGACATAAAGGGAAAAGCAGAAACAAATAGAGCCTGGCAGAGCTAAACTGAGCCAAACAGAGCCAAACAGGCCCTCGGAGAGCCAAATGGAGCATGGCTGAGCCACACAGAGCCAAACAGAGCATGATAGAGCAAAAGAGAGCAATACAGAGTCTAATGAAGCCAGTCAGAGCCTGGCAGAGCGAAACAGAGCCATACAGAGCCAGACAGAGCCATACAGAGCCAAACAGTGCCTGGCAGAGCCAAACAGAACCTAAAAGAGCCAAACACAGCTTAACAGAGTCAAGCAAAACCAAACAGAACAAAGCAGAGCCTGACATTCCAAACAGAGCCAAACAGAGCCTGGCACAGAAAGAGCTGATCAGATCCAAAGAGAGCCAAAGAGGGTAAAACAAAGGCAAACAGATTGAAACAGAGACAAACAGAGCTGAACAGAACTAAACAGAGCCATGCAGAACAAAACAGAGCCTGGCACAGCAAGACAGAGTGGAACAGAGCCAAACAGAGCCAAACACAGCCAAACAGAGTAAAACAAAGCCAGACAGATCGAAACAAAGTCAAACAGAGCCTAACAGAGCAGATCACAGCTAAACAGAGCAAAGCAGAACCAAACAGAGCCTGGCATGTCCAGACAGACCCAAACAGAGCTTTTTAGAGCCAAAAGGAGCTGGGCAGAGCTGAACAGAGCCAATCAGAGCCAAACAGAGCTTCGCAGAGTGAAACAGAGCAAAAGAGAGCCTTGCATGTGCATAAAGAGCCAAAATGAGCTAAACAGAATAAAACAAACCCAAACAGAAACAACCAGAGACTGGCAGAGTGAAACAGATTCTGGTAGAGCCAGACAGAGCCACTCAGAGCCTAAAAGACCCAAACAGAGACAAACAGAGGAAACGGAGTCAAACAAAGCCAAACAAAGCCAATCAGTGCCAAACAGAGCCTGGCACAGCTAGCCAGAGCTGAACTGAGCCAAACAGAGCTGAATGGAGTTAAACCAAGCCAAAGAGATCAACACAGAGCTAAACAGAGCCTGGCAGTGCCAAACAGAGCCAATAGGTGCCAAACAGAGCCTGCCAGAGCCAAACAGAGTCTGGCAGTGCCAAACAGAGCCAATAGGTGCCACACAGAGCCTTCCAGAGCCAAAAGGAGGCTGTCACAGCAGCCAAACAGAGCCACACAGTGTCTGGTAGAGCCAAACAGACCCGAATAATGCCAGACCAATCCAAAGAGAAACGAACTGCGCCAAACAGTGCGTCGCAGAACCAAACTGAGCCAAACAGAACCTGACAGAGAGAAACAGAGCCATACAGAGCCAAACAGAGCATGAAAGTGCCAAACAGAGCCTAAAAGAGCCAAACACTGCTAAACAGAGCCAAGCAAAATCACACAGAACAAAACAGAGCCAAACAGAGTCAAACAGAGGCAGACACAACCAGATAGAGCTGATCAGAGGCAAAGAGAGCCAAACAGGGCAAAAAAAAGCCAGCCAGATCGAAACAGAACCAAACAGATCCTAAGAGAACTGAACACAGCTAAACAGACCCATGCAGAACAAAACAGAGCCTGGCATTTCCAGACAGAGGCAGAGCGTGTCAGAGTCAAAAGGAGCTAGGCGGACCTAAAAAGAGACAAGCAGAGCCAAACAGAGCCTGGCACAGCTAGCCAGAGCTGAACTGAGCCAAACAGAGCTGAATGGGGAGAAACCAAGCCAAAGAAATCGGAACAGAGCTAAACAGAGCCTTGCAGTGCCAAACAGAGCCAATAGGTGCCAAACAGAGCCTGCCAGAGCCAAACAGAGTCTGGCAGTGCCAAACAGAGCCACACAGAGCCTTCCAGAGCCAAAGGGAGGCTGGCAGAGCCAAACAGAGTCAGGAAGAGCCATATAGAGCCAAACAGTGTCTGGTAGAGCCAAACATTCCAGAATAATGCCAGACCAATCCAAAGAGAAACAAAGTGAGCCAAACAGTGCATTGCAGAACCAAACTGAGCCAAACAGAGCCTGACAGAGAGAAACAGAGCCATACAGAGGCTAACAGAGCATTAAAGCGCCAAACAGATCCAAAAAGAGCCAAACACTGCTAAACAGAGCCAAGCTAAACCAAACAGAACAAAACAGAGCCAAACAGAGCCTGGCACAGCCAGGCAGAGCTGATCAGAGGCAAAGAGAGCCAAACAGGGCAAAACAAAGGCAACCAGATCGAAACAGAGCCAAACAGATCCTAAGAGAGCTGCACACAGCTAAACAGAGCCATGCAGAACAAAACAGAGCCTGACATTTCCAGACAGACCCAAACAGAGACTTTCAGAGCCAAAAGGAGGTTGGTGGAGCTGAACAAAGCCAAACAGAGCCAAACAGAGTCTGGTAGAGCCAAGCAGACCTAAAGAGTGCCATACAAATCCAAACAGAGCCAACGAGAACCAAATCGAGCCAAACAGTTTCTCGCAGAATGAAATTGAGCCAAGCAAAGCCATACAGAGCCAAACAGAGGAAACAATGTCAAACAGAGACAAAGAGAGCCAACGAGTGCCAGGCAGGGCCTGGCACAGCCAGACAGAGCTGAACAGAGCCAAACAGAGCCAAACAGAGTAAAACAAAGCCAAACAGTTTGAAACAGAGCCAAAAAGAGACTAGCAGGGCCAAACAGAGACAATGGGTGCAAAACAGAGCCTGGCAGAACTAAACAGAGCCAGACAGAGCAAATAGGAGCCTGTTAGAGCCAAACACAGCCTCCCTGAGCCATGTAGAGCCAACCAGTGCCAAACAAGGTGAAGCAGGGTCAAACAGCCAGACAGAGAAAGCAGAGCCAAACAATGCCAAGCAGTGCCAAACAGCCCCTGGCACAGCCAGACAGAGCTAAACAGAGACAAACAGAGGGTGAATGAGCCAAACAGAGCCTGACAGAGCCAAACAGATGCAAACAGAGCTGCATGAAGCGAAACCAAGCCAAAGAGATCGAAACAGAGCCAAACAGAGCCTTGCAGTGCCAAACAGAGCCTTGCAGTGCCAAACAGAGCCTTCCAGAGCCAAACAGAGCCTGGCAATGCTAAACAGAGCCAATAGGTGCCACACAGAGCCTGCCAGAGCCAAACAGAGTCTGGCAATGCTAAACAGAGCCAATAGGTGCCACAAAGAGTCTGCCAGAGCCAAAGAGAGGCTGGCAGAGCCAAACAGAGCCTGGCAGAGCCAAACAGAGCCAAACAGCGTCTGGTAGAGCCAAACAGAACAGTATAATACCAGACCAATCCAAAGAGAAACAAACTGCGCCAAACAGTGCGTTGCAGAACCAAACTGAGCCAAACAGAACCTGACAGAGAGAAACAGAGCCATACAGAGCCAAACAGAGCATGAAAGTGCCAAACAGAGCCTAAAAGAGCCAAACACTGCTAAACAGAGCCAAGCAAAGTCACACAGAACAAAACAGAGCCAAAAAGAGCGTGGCACAGCCAGACAGAGCTGATCAGAAGCAACGAGAGCCAATCAGGGCAAAAAAAAGCCAACCAGATCGAAACAGAGCCAAACAGATCCTAAGAGAGCTGAACACAGCTAAACGGACCCATGCAGACCGAAACAGAACCTGACATTTCCAGACAGACCTAAACAGAGCCTTTCAGAGCCAAAAGGAGCTTGGCGGAGCTGAACAGAGCCAAACAGAGCCAAACAGAGCCTGGTAGAGCCAAGCAGACCCAAAGAGTGCCATACAAATCCAAACAGAGCCAAAGAGAACCAAATCGAGCCAAACACTTCCTCGCAGAATGAAATTGAGCCAAGCAAAGCCATACAGAGCCAAACAGAGGAAACAGTGACAAGCAGAGACAAAGAGAGCCAACGAGTGCCAGACAGGGCCTGGCACAGCCAGACAGAGCTGAACAGAGCCAAACAGAGCCAAACAGAGTAAAACAAAGACAAACAGATTGAAACAGAGCCAAAAAGAGCCTAGCAGGGCCAAACAGAGACAATGGGTGCAGAACAGAGCCTGGCAGAACTGAACATAGCCAAATAGAGCAAATAGGACCCTGTTAGAGCTAAACACAGCCTCCCAGAGCCATGTAGAGCCTACCAGTGCCAAACAAACCAAAGCAGGGTCAAACAGCCAGACAGAGAAAGCAGAGCCAAACAATGCCAAGCAGTTCCAAACAGAGCCTTGCAGAGCCAAACAGAGCCTGCCAGAGCCAGACAGAGCCTGGCAGTGCCAAACAGAGCCTGGCAGAGGCGCACAGAGCCTTGCAGTGCCAAACAGAGCCTGCCAGAGCCAAACAGAGCCTTGCACTGCCAAACAGAGCCAATAGGTGCCACACAGAGTCTGGCAGAGCCAGAAAGAGCCTGGCAGAGCCAAACGGAGCCTGGCAGAGCCAAACAGAGTTTGGAATTGCCAGACAGAGCCAATAGGTGCCACACAGAGTCTGCCAGAGCAAGAAACAGCCTGGCAGAGCCAAGCAGAGCCTGGCAGAGACTGGCAGAGCCAAACACAGCCTGGCAGAGCCAAACAGAGCCAAACAGCGTCAGGTAAAGCCAAACAGAACAGTATAATACCAGACCAATCCAAAGAGAAACAAACTGCGCCAAGCAGAGTGTCACAGAACCAAACTGAGGCAAACAGAGCCTGACAGAGAGAAACAGAGCCATACAAAGCCAAACAGAGCCTAAAAGCGCCAAACGGAGCCTAAAAGAGTGAATCACTGCGAAACAGAGCCAAGCAAAACCAAACAGAACAAGACAGAGCCAAACAGAGCCTGGCACAGCCAGACAGAGCTGATCAGAGGCAAAGAGAGCCAAACAGGGCAAAACAAAGCCAACCAGTTAGAAACAGAGCCAAACAGATCTTAACAGAGCTGAACACAGCTAAACGGAGCAATGCAGAACAAAACAGAGCCTGGCATTTCCAGACAGGGCCAAACAGAGCCTTTCAGAGCCAAATGAAGCTTGGCGGAGCTGAACAGAGCCAAACAGAGCCTGGTAGAGCCAGTCAGAGCCACTCAGAGCCTAAAAGACCCAAACAGAGACAAACAGAGGAAACGGAGTCCAACAAAGCCAAACAAAGCCAATCAGTGCCAAACAGAGCCTGGCACAGCTAGCCAGAACTGAACTGAGCCAAACAGTGCTGAATGGAGTGAAACCAAGCCAAAGAGATCAACACAGAGCTAAACAGAGCCTTGCAGTGCCAAACAGAGACAATAGGTGCCAAACAGAGCCTGCCAGAGCCAAACAGAGTCTGGCAGTGCCAAACAGCGCCAATAGGTGCCACACAGAGCCTTCCAGAGCCAAAAGGAGCCTGCCAGAGCCAAAAAGAGGCTGGCAGAGCCAAACAGAGCCACACAGTGTCTGGTAGAGCCAAACAGACCCGAATAATGCCAGACCAATCCAAAGAGAAACAAACTGCGCCAAACAGTGCATCGCAGAACCAAACTGAGCCAAACAGAACCTGCCAGAGAGAAACAGAGCCATACAGAGCCAAACAGAGCATGAAAGTGCCAAACAGAGCCTAAAAGAGCCAAACACTACTAAACAGAGCCAAGCAAAATCACACAGAACAAAACAGAGCCAAACAGAGTCAAACAGAGCCAGACACAACCAGATAGAGCTGATCAGAGGCAAAGAGAGCCAAACAGGGCAAAAAAAAAGCCTGCCAGATCGAAACAGAACCAAACAGATCCTAAGAGAACTGAACACAGCTAAACAGACCCATGCAGAACAAAACAGAGCCTGGCATTTCCAGACAGAGGCAGAGCGTTTCAGAGTCAAAAGGAGCTAGGCGGACCTAAAAAGAGACAAGCAGAGCCAAACAGAGCCTGGTAGAGCCAAGCAGACCCAAAGAGTGCCATATAAATCCAAACAGAGCCAAAGAGAACCAAATTCAGCCAAGCAGTTCCTCGCAGAATGAAATTGAGCCAGGCAAAGCCATACAGAGCCAAACAGTGGAAACAGTGTCAAACAGAGACAAAGAGAGCCAACGAGTGCCAAACAGGGCCTGGCACAGCCAGACAGAGCTGAACAGAGCCAAACAGAGTAAAACGAAGCCAAACAGATTGAAACAGACCAACAGAGCCTGGCAGAGCGAAACAGATGCAAACAGTGTCATCCAAATCCACACAAAGCCAAAGGGAACAAAACAGAGCATCGCAGAGTTAAACAGACCAAAAGAGAGCCTTGCTTGTGCAAACAGAGCCAAAAAGAGCTAAACAGAACGAAACAGAGCCAACCAGAGCCTGGCAGATTCAAACAGAGGCTGGGAAAGCCAAGCAGATACTGGCAGAGCCAAAGAGATTCTGGCAGAGCCAGACAGAGCCACTCAGAGCCTAAAAGACCTAAACAGAGACAAACAGAGGGAACAGAGGCAAACAAAGCCAAACAAAGCCAATCAGTGCCAAACAGAGCCTGGCAGAGCCAGCCAGAGCTGAACTGAGCCAAACAGAGCTGAATGGAGTGAAACCAAGCCAAAGAGATCGACACAGAGCTAAACAGAGCCTTGCAGTGCCAAATAGAGCCAATAGGTGCCAAACAGAGCCTGCCAGAGCCAAAAGGAGCCTGCCAGAGCCAAACAGAGGCTGGCAGAGCCAAACAGAGCCACACAGTGTCTGGTAGAGCCAAACAGACCCGAATAATGCCAGACCAATCCAAAGAGAAACAAACTGCGCCAAACAGTGCATCGCAGAACCAAACTGAGCCAAACAGAACCTGACAGAGAGAAACAGAGCCATACAGAGCCAAACAGAGCATGAAAGTGCCAAACAGAGCCTAAAAGAGCCAAACACTACTAAACAGAGCCAAGCAAAATCACACAGAACAAAACAGAGCCAAACAGAGTCAAACAGAGCCAGACACAACCAGATAGAGCTGATCAGAGGCAAAGAGAGCCAAACAGGGCAAAAAAAAGCCTGCCAGATCGAAACAGAACCAAACAGATCCTAAGAGAACTGAACACAGCTAAACAGACCCATGCAGAACAAAACAGAGCCTGGCATTTCCAGACAGAGGCAGAGCGTTTCAGAGTCAAAAGGAGCTAGGCGGACCTAAAAAGAGACAAGCAGAGCCAAACAGAGCCTGGTAGAGCCAAGCAGACCCAAAGAGTGCCATATAAATCCAAACAGAGCCAAAGAGAACCAAATTCAGCCAAGCAGTTCCTCGCAGAATGAAATTGAGCCAGGCAAAGCCATACAGAGCCAAACAGTGGAAACAGTGTCAAACAGAGACAAAGAGAGCCAACGAGTGCCAAACAGGGCCTGGCACAGCCAGACAGAGCTGAACAGAGCCAAACAGAGTAAAACGAAGCCAAACAGATTGAAACAGACCAACAGAGCCTGGCAGAGCGAAACAGATGCAAACAGTGTCATCCAAATCCACACAAAGCCAAAGGGAACAAAACAGAGCATCGCAGAGTTAAACAGACCAAAAGAGAGCCTTGCTTGTGCAAACAGAGCCAAAAAGAGCTAAACAGAACGAAACAGAGCCAACCAGAGCCTGGCAGATTCAAACAGAGGCTGGGAAAGCCAAGCAGATACTGGCAGAGCCAAAGAGATTCTGGCAGAGCCAGACAGAGCCACTCAGAGCCTAAAAGACCTAAACAGAGACAAACAGAGGGAACAGAGGCAAACAAAGCCAAACAAAGCCAATCAGTGCCAAACAGAGCCTGGCAGAGCCAGCCAGAGCTGAACTGAGCCAAACAGAGCTGAATGGAGTGAAACCAAGCCAAAGAGATCGACACAGAGCTAAACAGAGCCTTGCAGTGCCAAATAGAGCCAATAGGTGCCAAACAGAGCCTGCCAGAGCCAAAAGGAGCCTGCCAGAGCCAAACAGAGGCTGGCAGAGCCAAACAGAGCCACACAGTGTCTGGTAGAGCCAAACAGACCCGAATAATGCCAGACCAATCCAAAGAGAAACAAACTGCGCCAAACAGTGCGTCGCAGAACCAAACTGAGCCAAACAGAACCTGCCAGAGAGAAACAGAGCCATACAGAGCCAAACAGAGCATGAAAGTGCCAAACAGAGCCTAAAAGAGCCAAACACTGCGAAACAGAGCCAAGCAAAGTCACACAGAACAAAACAGAGCCAAAAAGAGCATGGCACAGCCAGACAGAGCTGATCAGAAGCAACGAGAGCCAATCAGGGCAAAAAAAAGCCAACCAGATCGAAGCAGAGCCAAACAGATCCTAAGAGAGCTGAAAACAGCTAAACGGACCCATCCAGACCAAAACAGAGCCTGACATTTCCAGACAGACCTAAACAGAGCCTTTCAGAGCCAAAAGGAGCTTGGCGGAGCTGAACAGAGCCAAACAGAGCCAAACAGAGCCTGGTAGAGCCAAGCAGACCCAAAGAGTGCCATACAAATCCAAACAGAGCCAAAGAGAACCAAATCGAGCCAAACACTTCCTCGCAGAATGAAATTGAGCCAAGCAAAACCATACAGAGCCAAACAGAGGAAACAGTGTCAAGCAGAGACAAAGAGAGCCAACGAGTGCCAGACAGGGCCTGGCACAGCCAGACAGAGCTGAACAGAGCCAAACAGAGCCAAACAGAGTAAAACAAAGACAAACAGATTGAAACAGAGCCAAAAAGAGCCTAGCAGGGCCAAACAGAGACAATGGGTGCAGAACAGAGCCTGGCAGAACTGAACATAGCCAAACAGAAAAAATAGGACCCTGTTAGAGCTAAACACAGCCTCCCAGAGCCATGTAGAGCCTACCAGTGCCAAACAAACCAAAGCAGGGTCAAACAGCCAGACAGAGAAAGCAGAGCCAAACAATGCCAAGCAGTTCCAAACAGATCTTGGCACAGCCAGACAGAGCTAAACAGAGACAGACAGAAGGAGAATGAGCCAAACAGAGCCTGGCAGAGCCAAACAGATGCAAACAGAGCTGCATGGATTGAAACCAAGCCAAAGAGATCGAAACAGAGCCAAACAGAGCCTTGCAGAGCCAAACAGAGCCTTGCAGAGCCAAACAGAGCCTGCCAGAGCCAGACAGAGCCTGGCAGTGCCAAACAGAGCCTGGCAGAGGCGCACAGAGCCTTGCAGTGCCAAACAGAGCCTGCCAGAGCCAAACAGAGCCTGGCACTGCCAAACAGAGCCAATAGGTGCCACACAGAGTCTGGCAGAGCCAGAAAGAGCCTGGCAGAGCCAAATGGAGCTTGGCAGAGCCAAACAGAGTCTGGAATTGCCAGACAGAGCCAATAGGCGCCACACAGAGTCTGCCAGAGCAAGAAACAGCCTGGCAGAGCCAAGCAGAGCCTGGCGGAGACTGGCAGAGCCAAACACAGCCTGGCAGAGCCAAACCAGAGCCAAACAGCGTCTGGTAGAGCCAAACAGAACAGTATAATACCAGACCAATCCAAAGAGAAACAAATTGCGCCAAGCAGTGCGTCGCAGAGCCAAACTGAGGCAAACAGAACCTGAGAGAGAAACAGAGCCATACAAGCCAAACAGAGCCTAAAAGCGCCAAACGGAGCCGAAAAGAGCAAATCACTGCTGGACAGAGCCAAACAAAACCAAACAGAACAAAACAGAGCCAAACAGAGCCTGGCACGGCCAGACAGAGCTGATCAGAGGCAAAGATAGCCAAACAGGGCAAAACAAAGTCAACCAGAATCGAAACAGAGCCAAACAGATCCTAACAGAGCTGAACACAGCTAAACGGAGCCATGCAGAACAAAACAGAGCCTGGCATTTCCAGACAGAGACAAACATAGACGTTCAGAGCCAAAAGGAGCTTGGCGGAGCTGAACAGAGCCAAACAGAGCCTGGTAGAGCCAAGCAGACACAAACAGATGCCATACAAATCCAAACAGAGCCAAAGAGAACCAAATTGAGCCAAACAGTTCCTCGCAGAATGAAATTGAGCCAAACAAAGCCAAACAGAGCCAAACAGTGGAAACAGTGTCAAACAGAGACAAAGAGAGCCAACGACTTCCAGACAGGGCCTGGCATAGCCAGACAGAGCTGACCAGAGCCAAACAGAGTCAAACAGTTTAAAACGAAGCCAAACAGAGTAAAACAAAGACAAACAGATTGAAATAGAGCCAAAAAGAGCCTAGCAGGGCCAAACAGAGACAATGGGTGCAGAACAGAGCCTGGCAGAACTGAACATAGCCAAACAGAGCAAATAGGACCCTGTTAGAGCTAAACACAGCCTCCCAGAGCCATGTAGAGCCTACCAGTGCTAAACAAACCAAAGCAGGGTCAAACAGCCAGACAGAGAAAGCAGAGCCAAACAATGCCAAGCAGTTCCAAACAGATCTTGGCACAGCCAGACAGAGCTAAACAGAGACAGACAGAAGGAGAATGAGCCAAACAGAGCCTGGCAGAGCCAAACAGATGCAAACAGAGCTGCATGGTTTGAAACCAAGCCAAAGAGATCGAAACAGAGCCAAACAGAGCCTTGCAGAGCCAAACAGAGCCTGCCAAAGCCAGACAGAGCCTGGCAGTGCCAAACAGAGCCTGGCAGAGGCGCACAGAGCCTTGCAGTGCCAAACAGAGCCTGCCAGAGCCAAACAGAGCCTGGCACTGCCAAACAGAGCCAATAGGTGCCACACAGAGTCTGGCAGAGCCAGAAAGAGCCTGGCAGAGCCAAATGGAGCCTGGCAGAGCCAAACAGAGTCTGGAATTGCCAGACAGAGCCAATAGGTGCCACACAGAGTCTGCCAGAGCAAGAAACAGCCTGGCAGAGCCAAGCAGAGCCTGGCGGAGACTGGCAGAGCCAAACACAGCCTGGCAGAGCAAACAGAGCCAAACAGCGTCTGGTAGAGCCAAACAGAACAGTATAATACCAGACCAATCCAAAGAGAAACAAATTGCGCCAAGCAGTGCGTCGCAGAGCCAAACTGAGGCAAACAGAACCTGAGAGAGAAACAGAGCCATACAAAGCCAAACAGAGCCTAAAAGCGCCAAACGGAGCCTAAAGAGCGAATCACTGCTGGACAGAGCCAAACAAAACCAAACAGAACAAAACAGAGCCAAACAGAGCCTGGCACGGCCAGACAGAGCTGATCAGAGGCAAAGATAGCCAAACAGGGCAAAACAAAGTCAACAGATCGAAACAGAGCCAAACAGATCCTAACAGAGCTGAACACAGCTAAACAGAGCCATGCAGAACAAAACAGAGCTGGCATTTCCAGACAGAAATAAACATAGACGTTTCAGAAGCCAAAAGGAGCTTGGCGGAGCTGAACAGAGCCAAACAGAGCCTGGTAGAAGCCAAGCAGGACACAAACAGTGCCATACAAATCCAAACAGAGCCAAAGAGAACCAAATTGAGCCAAACAGTTCCTCGCTGAATGAAATTGAGCCAAACAAAGCCATACAGAGCCAAACAGTGGAAACAGTGTCAAACAGAGACAAAGAGAGCCAATGAGTTCCAGACAGGGCCTGGCATAGCCAGACAGAGCTGACCAGAGCCAACAGAGTCAAACAGAGTAAAACGAAGCCAAACAGAGTAAAACAAACTCAAACAGATTGAAACAGAGCCAAAAAAAAGCCTGGCAGGGCCAAACAGAGACAATGGGTGCAAAACAGAGCCTGGCAGAACTAAACAGCGCCAAACAGAGCAATAGCAGCCTGTTAGAGCCAAACACAGCCTCCCAGAGCCATGTAGAGCCTACCAGTACCAAACAAACCAAAGCAGGGTCAAACAGCCAAACAGAGAAAGCAGAGACATACAGAGCCAAACAATGCCAAGCAGTGCCAAACAGATCCTGGCACAGCCAGACAGAGCTAAACAGAGACAAACAGAGGGAGAATGAGCCCAACCAGAGCCTGGCAGATGCCGAACAGATTCTGGCAAAGCCAGACAGACCTACTCAGAGCCTAAAAGACCCCAAACAGAGACAAAACGGAGGAAATAGAGTCAAACAAAGCCAAACAAAGCCAATCAGTGCCAAACAGAGCCTGGCACAGCTAGCCAGAGCTGAACTGAGCCAGACAGAGCTTGAATGGGGAGAAACCAAGCCAAAGAAATCGGAACAGAGCTAAACAGAGTCTTTGCAGTGCCAAACAGAGCCAATAGGTGCCAAACAGAGCCTGCCAGAGCCAAACAGAGTCTGGCAGTGCCAAACAGAGCCACACAGAGCCTTCCAGAGCCAAAGAGAGGCTGGCAGAGCCAAACAGAGCCAGGAAGAGCCATATAGAGCCAAACAGTGTCTGGTAGAGCCAAACAGACCAGAATAATGCCAGACCAATCCAAAGAGAAACAAAGTGAGCCAAACAATGCATTGCAGAACCAAACTGAGCCAAACAGAGCCTGACAGAGAGAAACAGAGCCATACAGAGGCAAACAGAGCATAAAGCGCCAAACAGATCCAAAAAGAGCCAAATACTGCTAAACAGAGCCAAGCTAAACCAAACAGAACAAACAGAGCCAAACAGAGCCTGGCACAGCCAGGCAGAGCTGATCAAGAGGCAAAGAGAGCCAAACAGTGCAAAACAAAGGCAACAGATCGAAACAGAGCCAACAGATCCTAAGAGAGCTGCACACAGCTAAACGGAACCATGCAGAACAAAACAGAGCCTGACATTTCCAGACAGACCCAAACAGAGACTTTCAGAGCCAAAAGGAGATTGGTGGAGCTGAACAAAGCCAAACAGAGCCAAACAGAGCCTGGTAGAGCCAAGCAGACCTAAAGAGTGCCATACAAATCCAAACAGAGCCAACGAGAACCAAATCGAGCCAAACAGTTTCTCGCAGAATGAAATTGAGCCAAGCAAAGCCATACAGAGCCAAACAGAGGAAACAATGTCAAACAGAGACAAAGAGAGCCAACGAGTGCCAGGCAGGGCCTGGCACAGCCAGACAGAGCTGAACAGAGCCAAACAGAGGCCAAACAGAGCCAAACAGAGCCAAAACAGATTGAAACAGAGCCAAACAGAGACTAGCAGGGCCAAACAGAGACAATGGGTGCAAAACAGAGCCTGGCAGAACTAAACAGAGCCAGACAGAGCAAATAGGAGCCTGTTAGAGCCAAACACAGCCCTCCCTGAGCCATGTAGAGCCAACCAGTGCCAAACAAGATGACGCAAGGGTCAAACAGCCAGACAGAGAAAGCAGAGCCAAACAATGCCAAGCAGTGCCAAACAGCCCCTGGCACAGCAGACAGAGCTAAACAGAGACAAACAGAGGGTGAATGAGCAAACAGAGCCTGACAGAGCCAAACAGATGCAAACAGAGCTGCATGGAGCGAAACCAAGCCAAAGAGATCGAAACAGAGCCAAACAGAGCCTTTGCAGTGCCAAACAGAGCCTTGCAGTGCCAAACAGAGCCTTCCAGAGCCAAACAGAGCCTGCAATGCCAAACAGAGCCAATAGGTGCCACAAAGAGTCTGCCAGAGCCGAAAAGAGTCCAGGCAGAGCCAACACAGCCTGGTAGAGCCAAGCAGTGTCTGGTAGAGGCCAAACAGACCAGAATAATGCCAGACCAATCCAAAGAGAAACAAACTGCGCCAAGCAGTGCGTCGCAAAACCAAACTGATCCAAACACAGCCTGACAGAGAGAAACAGAGCCATACAAAGCCAAACAGAGCCTGAAAGCATCAAACAGAGCCTAAAAGAGTGAATCACTGCGAAACAGAGCCAAGCAAAATGAAACAGAACAAGACAGAGCCCAAACAGAGCCTGGCACAGCCAGACAGAGCTGAACAGAGGCAAAGAGAGCCAAACAGGGCAAAACAAAGCCAACCAGATAGAAACAGAGCTGAACAGATCTTTACAGAGCTAAACGGAGCAATG